>PVLC010008441.1:0-51172 GCA_004027655.1 Graphiurus murinus | reverse complement strand
TACAAGCGTGCGCCACCACGCCCGGCTTCCCTTCTTTATTTTTGAAACAGGGTCTCACTAAGTTGCCGAGTGCCTCACTAAGTAGCTGAGGCTGGCCGCGAACTCGGATCCTCCGGTCTCAGCCTCCCAAGTACTGGGATTACAAGCGTGCGCCACCACGCCCGGCTCCCTTCCTGCCTTTCAAACCAGCAGCATAGCATTTCCTCTCCTCTCTGACCTCTGCTTCTGTGCTCACATCTCCTCAGTGACCCTCCTGTGTGCTCCTCTAGGAACCCCTGTGATGACTGTGTCTACCCGAATATTCCGGTCACGTCTCTGTTTCAGGATCCTTAATTAAATCACTCTGCAATGTCCCTCTTGCCATGTCAGGTGACCACTCCCAGAGTCTGGGGACAAGGACGTGGACATCTTTGAGGAACCATTATTCAGCCCATCACAACCTCCATCCCTCAGGCCTCCATCCCTTCTGAGTGTTCACTACACTTTTCATGAATCCATGGAGAACCACACTCTTGACCACCTTCTACTCCAAGGCAAAAAGGACAAAATTCCTCCCACCGGCTCCTCCTCCTGTGCTGCTCTTCGGGGTCGCCTCTGAGCCAGCTCTAATGCTGAGGCCAGGCACTCTCAGATGGTGCCGGCGTGTTCTGCAGACTCTACCGAAAACCGAGCTCAGGTTTTTTCTTTCTTGGTCTCCCGCTTGCAAGAGACTGCCCATGAGGCCATAGGCAGGAGCGGGGGAAGGGAAGTCGATGGAGTAGAGATTGGTATTGAAGGAGTTCCAGCCAGCTCTGCTCATGCAACTTACATGTATTCTCGGAACCTGACTGAGCCCTGTCTCTTAGGCACTGTTTTCACCTGTTCATAGATCACTGCTCCACACACCTAAGTTTGTAGCCACATGTGTTAGACAGCACTCAGTTCATGATGGGGAACTCAGGCTCTGCTGTGGTCTGACTGTGTCCCCAAAATAGCCAGTGTTGGAAACCTCATCTCCAGTGTAATAGCGTTGGAACCTAATGGGAGGAGTTTAGCTTAAAAGGGCTGGAGGCTGGGGGTTCAGTCTTCTGCTCTCTCTCTCACTCTCTTGCCCTTCTGCCCTCCACCCTGGGATGATGACCATGAAGGCCCTTGCTACATTCCAGTCCTTGATACTAAACTTCCCAACTTCCATAACTATAGGAAGACATTTTTTTTCTTTATAAACTACTCAGCCTGTGGTACTCTGTTACAGCAGCACAAAAAGGACTGAGATATGTTATATGGTCACCTGATAGTCCATGACTAGGTATTAAGTATCTACCAAGGTCCAATAGCAAACCAGTATCTGCTCCTCAAAAGAAGAAGGGGATATATTGGCAGCCAGACCCTAGAGGTCTGCATTGTGATTCTCCTGTTTGCAGGATTGCACCTGCTAGGTCGTAAGTCCTCTTGCTACAGGAGGGGAAAGCACCTCTTGCTACAACTGAAGTAGCCCTCAGAGCTGCCCTTGCTTGGTCCATGTTTTAAACAGGAAGCCTTACACTGGACTCCATAGATGGGTCGAGACCTCTAAGCCTGTCCCATGGAGAAAACCACATGCTGACATCCAGAAACAGCTACACATCAAAAGAAATGCAAGACATTGCTAATATATATTAATGGAAACCTGAAAATAGTAAAAGTAGGCTATTTTTACCATTTTAATCTAGTGGTATTGAGGATATTTGAGTGGGTTTTAGCTGGAAAGGTAGTTCAGTGGTAAAGCACTAGCCAAGCACATGGGAACCTCTGGGTTCAATCCCCAGTACCGCCAAAAGAAGAAAAAATAATTTAAACTGGGCACAGCAGTGCACGCCTATATTCTTAGTACTTAGGAGGCTGCAACAGGAGAGTCACAGATTGAAGGTCATCCTCAGCAACTTTGTGAGACTCTCAGCAACTTAGGGAGACCCTGTTTCAAAATAAAAAATAAAGACTTGGGAGTATAGCTCAGAGGTAGAATGCCCCTGAGTTGAAACCTCAGTAACACACACACACACACACACACACACACACACACACACACACACACAAATTAAGCACATTGCACCAGGGAGGATAAAATAAAACAGAGGGCCAGGCAGAATTTGTCTACATGGGCGCCCCTGTTAGAGAGCTCAGATATGCTGTGTTAACCCTTCCACATAAAAGTGGTCCCCATAGCTTCTTTAGTTGGGAGGTGTAAACTTGGACCCAGTCGTGGCCTACATTTCATGAAACTGAGACCTCACAGGTTTCATAATTGTAGAGGAAAGAATCAAAAGGCTTAGAGAAATAGGCATGCTAAATTAGATTTACCTTGCGCAAGCTGCACACCCAATACTTCAACTTTTCCCTTCTATGATAAGGACCAGAACTGCCAGAACCCTTGCAGATCTCTCCAAATGCTCGCCTCGTAGAACAATTGTGACTGTAGCTGCTGGTTATATTTATATATGTTTCCTGACTTCAACGGGGATGATAAAATCCCAGAGTAGTTGATACTAAGGGGCGGCATTTACCCATCAGAAAGCAAGTAGGCATATTTACCACAGAGGGCAGCAAGAGTGTCCTAGCAATGACAGTGCCTTGGCTCACAGAAGTCTTTGATGGGAGATGGGCGTGGTGGCGCACGCTTGTAATCCCAGTACTTGGGAGACTGAGACTGAAGGATTGTACATTAGCGGCCAGCCTAAACTACTTAAGTGAGGCCTGCTGCAACTTAGTGAGACCCTGTTTCAAAATAAAGAATAAAAAATAGGGCTGGGGGTGTAGCTCAGAGGTAGAATGTCCCTGGGTTCAACCCCTAGTACTGCAAAAAAAAAAAAATAGGGCTGGGGGTATAGCTCAGAGGTAGAATGCCCCTGGGTTCAATCCCCAGAACCACACACACACAAAAATGAAGTCTTTGATGGTTGCTTATTGATCATGGTGTCTCAAGAATAAAAGAGCTGAATAACCTACTGCAGAATTGTTTGACCTATGTAAAAGGAAAAACTCTAGGTCGGGTTAGTAGCCACACACGTAATCTGAATCACCAAAGTGGAGGGCTATGTCTTCTTACCCATTGCAAAATTTAAGTTGGTTTATAAGACCTGGACCCTTGGTTGAAGTAGAGGCCAGGTCTCCTGGAGGAAGGATCTTATATCAAGTGTATATTATAATCGTCCATGCATAGCTACTCTCAGAATACAGGAAGCACCAGGCTGAGAGTCAAAGAATTATGTTACAGCACAGAAAACAAGATGAACCTTGTATTGATATTGGTCCCCTGGCCTCCCAAGTCTCAGAGACAGGACACAGAGAAGCCCAAGTGGATAATGGACAGAGGAGGTTTGCCTTTCAGCTGGGGAACCCAGACCCTTGGGAACCAGAGTCTTTCACAGGCAAACAGACCTGCCTAACCTTTCCCCCACTATGCCTGTCCTACAGGGCAGGACATACAGAGCGGGTGCCCTTTGCTCCAGGAAGAGACACAATATCTACCTTCCAAGGTGATTCACTCTACTCTCCTGGAACACATATTCCATATCAAAGGCTGTTCCCAAGAAGCACAGATACAGGAAAGACGAAGAGAGAAGGGTCTCCAGGTAATATCAGCCCCTTGTGGCTACACAGTTTAGGCTTCTGGCAAACTTTTTCCTCGAGCGTGCCTCTTCTTTAGTCATTGCAATAATGCGACTGGCCAGGTGGCTTGCTCCATTGGTTTTTGTACTGGTTTTTCTGTTTGGCCTGGGGCATTGATTCAGGTAAAGCAGGATGTGTTAGTAATTGCACCAACCCCACTTGGCCCATAGGAAGGAACTCTCAGGCAATGCAGCCATTCCTCACAGACCTGGGCAGCGAGCTGGGCTGTCTGGGATGCATTTGAGGGCTAAGGTGGTGTTTCCTTCACAAAGACTTCATGTGAAGCTTTTCCTCTTAGGGGGAATGCACATCACTCTAATTGAGGAGTCAGGACAAGTTAATATGTGGCTTCTATGCAAGAAGTCCATGTCCAGGGAGACATATGGGACCCCTGGGAAAAAATGGTATTCACAATTTTGGGTCCCCCAAGCAGTACCAGCATTAGCTGGAGGACACAGTCGATGGAGCACCCGCTGGGCATGCTGGCTGGCTGGCTGGTCATACACCACTGGGTTCCCAAGCAGCAGAGCAACCTCCATGGCAGCCTGAACTTGCTGCTTCTCTCACTTTGGTCCCGATTTGAAATAGACAGACAGCTCTAGGGACTTGCTAGTTAGGTTAAAGTAGCTGACACATTTGTTACTTATGTTGCCTTTCAAATACAAACAAACAAACAAAAAAACCTAAAGAGGATGAGCTTTTTTTCATGGTAGCTGGGACAAGAGCAATAACTTAACTTGTCACTCCTCTTTTCTGTCTGTAAATGTTGTTGAATCATGTCACCTCCCACATTCCCTGGAACTGCTGTGTTTCCGTCCACATTTTTGCCACTGTGACCAAACCTGACGAGCACAACTGAAAGGAAGAAAGATTTGTGTGGGGCTCATGATTCAGAGGTTTTTAGAGGTCAGCTCCCAAGCAGGAACCATGGTGGGAGGTCTTCAGGGCATGAAGCAGAGACAGAGAGGACAGGTGCCATGGACATATGGAGTGTCCTGAGCCCAATGACCCACCTCCTTCAGCCATGTCCCACCTCCAAACCTGTCTGCATAGCTTAACACATGAGCTTTGGGAGACATTTTAAATCTAAACTATAACACTTGGCACCTTTTCTGGTTCCGGGGGCTCCAGATTTATGAGTCCTTTGTATAATTAATTTGTAAATCAATTTCATTTGCCTCAAGGTTTTCTTTGAACAGAGCAGGCTGTGAAGACGCCTGTGTCTCATAGGAATGTCCACCAGAGACCATCTGTCACAGAAGAGGGTCGCACTCACAAGTGGGACATGACGGCAGCACCTGGGAGTGCCTGGCCACAGCAGGAGAGCCCACTCAGCGGTGACCCTGAAGCACAGCACAGGAGGAGGACGCGGTGGGAGGAACTTTGTCCTTTTTGCCTGGAGTAGAAGATGGTCAGAAGTGTGCTTCTCCATGGATCCCTGAAAGGCATAGTGAATGCCTTGGCTGGAGGCCAAGGAACTTAAAACAGACAGGGTCACAGAGGAGATGTGAGGACAGAAGCAGAGGTCAGAGAGGAGAGGGAATGCTACACTGCTGGTTTGAAAGGCAGGAAGGGCCCCCCCACAGGGAAGAGGGTGTGCCTCACGAGCTGGAGAAGGCACGCAGCCTCACTCGGCCCTGGAGCTGCCTGAGGACCTGGCCCTGCAGCCTAACCTGCATGCTGAGCTCAGAGCGGCTGGAGAACACAGAGGTGTCCTGTTAGGCCACAGGGAAGGAACCCAGGGATCCCAGCACAGCCTCGCCCTTCTATACCTGGGTGGACTGACTTCTGTCACTGCCTGGTGACCATCTGTCAACAGTAGACACTGACACCCAGCCCCAAAGAAGGCTCCACTCTCTACAGAACCAGGGGAGCACATGGAGGAGAGGTGAATTCCTTTATGTTGGGTAATGATATTTTGAAAAAAAAAATCAAATTTAATGCCAAAACATGTCACAATGAACAAAACAATACAACTTTAAATGGGCTCCCGCTTTGCAATGGTACGGGACACTTGGCCTGCTTGGCATCTGCCTTCCAGTGACTTTTGTTCATATACATGTTTACATTACTGTTATTTAAAATATTGCATCATTGGGTTCTTTGCAATATGGTTTCTACCTTCTTCCAGGACAGCTTTTTAAAAAAATCCAAATCAGCCAGGCATGTGGCTCACAGTGGTAATCTTGGTACTTGGGAGGCTGAGACAGGAGGATCGCAGGTTCAAGGAGAGCCTTAGCAATTTAGTGAGGCTCTCGGCAACCTAGTGAGATCCTGTTTCCAAATAAGAAATAAAATTGGTGTGGGGATGTAGCTCAGAGGCAGAATGCCTCTGGGTTCAATTTCTAGTACGATATATTAATTAATTAAAATAAAATCCATTTGTAACCCAGAACTGACCCAGGGCAGTGATCTGCTATCATGAAGACTGGCTGGACAAGAACCCCGGGGTGAGCACATGGGAGGGATGTGGAAAGAGCAGCCGGCACTGGGGCAGAGGAGAGGACCCCTCCTGCGGAGCAGCGGTCACTATCTGTGGATGGAGAGTGTGCCCGGAGCTGGCCAGCCTGCGTTAGGCGGACAAGTGGACCTGGCTGTCCCCGTCATCAGCTTCCTGTAAGGCCCTCAGAATGGACAGACAGATCCCAGGGGGCCCTGTGACCCCCACCCCCAATGCTTACACCCTGTGTAGCCAGCCCTGTGACTTGTCCCTGATGGGGTGTGACAAAGGGGACGGCGCGGGTGTGGTTAGGTGTTCCTGATGACATGCCAGCAGACTCTGGTGGCCAGCTGGCTCCAGGCTGTCTCTCATTTAGGGAAGGTCGTGTGGCCAGACACTGCGGGTGACCCCTAGCAGGAAACCCACGTCCTGGTTCTGAACCTGAAGGGGCCTGTGTTTGCCTGGTGACCCGAATGAGCTTGGAGCTGACTCCTTCCCAGTCGGACCTCAGATGAGACCGCAGCCCCATACATTTCTGGCCACCCTGTGGGACCAAAGGCCGAGAACCTAGGGACGCGGTGTCCAGAGCCCTGGTCCGCAGGAACTGGGCTGGTGACTGTGTACTCTGTGCGGCTGCCGTGTTTGCGTGCTGCTGTTGCAGGGAAATGGGAGGCTGCAGGCCCTTCCACCAAAGCGCTGGCACACCACCCAGGAGTCTCCATGGGTACCTGTGCTCCTGGGAGCCCGATCCACCTGCCTGGGTGGATACCTGCCCGCCTCACAAGGACCTGGCACACCTGTAGGACTCCCCCCGCCATCAGCCACAGGTGAGGGCACTGGGACCCAGAGAGGCTACAGGTGCACAGAAGAGGAAGCCCCCAGCGTCCCCACCTGGGAGGGACAGGAGAGCCTGGGGCGGGGGCTCCTACAGCTGCATCTAAAACCAGGGGCCCACTCAAACCCTGCTGTGGGCCACACCCCAGGTGCAGAGCACAGGCCCCTCCCTTTCCCTGCGAGCAGAGTGGCGTTGCCGGGCACGGGCAGGGTGCCCTGTGCTTGTGACAGCGAGGACGATACGTAAGGTCACCAGAAAGAGGAGGCCACCGCCTTCCTGCTCAGGGAAGGCGCCTTCACATCCCAGAGCTTCCCGAGACAGCCCGGGCTCTGAGGACCTGCCTCCTGCGAGCTGGGGATCTGCTGTAGGAATTCCAGCTGGAGACTGAGGCAGGGCCACGCTCAGGGCTCCCGGAGCTCACCTTCCTTCCCTTCCTCCCCTCTTGTCTCTTCCCTGTCTGCTTCCCACAAACTCTCTGACATCTTCCCGTGCTCGGCCCCAAGGGCGGCCAGACCCAGGGATAGTGTCCCTGCAGTGGCGTTTCTCAGGCCACCTGGAGCCAGGCTGAGTTGGGATTTGGCCAGTGACCTTGACCCCAGGAGCCCTGAGGTGACCCCTCCTGCAGCAGGCCGAGGCCCCACAGTGCTCTGTTATCATGGGTATGGATGCCCCGTTGATGGTGCCACCCGCTGCACAGACCCATGGGTTAAGGCTTTGGGAAGAAATCAAAGGCATTTTCTTGTCCCTTTGATATTTATTTCACCTGAAGGAGGAAGTTAGAGACGGTTCCTAGATGCAACAATGGAACTAGTTGGTGCTGGAAAGAAATAGTTGGGATGTTCTTGAATAAGAAACCAGACCGTTCTCTGTCTGCCTCGCGCTCCCCTTGTAGGTCACGCAGTGATTCCGCATCTCCTTCCTCAGTAAAATAGAACCCACCAAGGGCCCCGGCGCGTGGCAGAGGACACCCACGCCTTGCCTTCTTCAGGGGCCTGAGTTTGCCATCATTTGTGGTCCCCCTTGTGTGTGGTGCTAGGGAGAAAACCCAGGGTCGTCTGCCTGCTAAGCAAACCGTTTGTCCCAGAGCTTTGCCCCCTGCCCTTCATATGCCCTTTATATAACTGACCACAGAATGCATAATTTTCACAGAACATGGGAAAGACAAAAGCATCTTGTCATAGTAAATCACGCATCCGTGAAAGCCGTCCTCCACGTGGTACCAGGTCACAGGGATATTGTTGTCCTCCAAGCGCTTCTTGTAGAGCAAACCATCATCCCGGAGGATGTCATACTCACAGCTCACCAGCAAGGCCTCCGGGAGCTGAGCCAAGACCTCGTCTTCTGCCAAGAGGGGCCCGTTCTCAAAAGTCAACCTATGTTTGGTCTCCTCGTAGGCGTCACTGTTGAAAGGTGCAGGAAACTCAGGCTCCTGGTAGTTGCTCCTGAACCTTTTGGGAAGGTTGTCAGAGCTGAGCCATTTCTTGTACTTCTTCCAGAAATCTGAGGGGATGGCAGCCCCTGTCAGTATGGCGTCTTTCCAGGAGATGTCGATGACCAAATACCGAAACAGACACGTTAGCATGAAGTCTTGAGAAAGGAAGGGGACATTTTTGTTCTGGTGAAAGGACGGTAACTGGTAATTGATGAGCTGCAGGACTGGGTAGACCAGGACCTGAGCTCGGACCTTGGGGAGATCTGGTCTGCCCAACAGGAGCTGGACCATTAGGGCCGCAACTCCTCCTCCCAGACTTTCTCCGCAGATCACGACCCGGGAGGGGTCCACCCCGTAAGCTTGCAGGTTCTTCAGGAAGTGGACGGTGGCACACCAGCAGTCCACGGTAACGACAGGGTAATGGTATGTAGGAAGCTTGCGGTACCTAGGAGGAAGGAGGGACAGAGCACGGTGTCGCTGGAGGTCTCTTGATGAGCTTCCTCTCCCCCTCCCCCCTTAGGGGTGCCTACCTGATTATGATCCCCAACATTAAGGATGGTTAAAGTCAAGGGGGAAGTTGTTTTCAGTGAGAAATTAAAGAAGAGAGGACAAGAGAGAAGAAGAAAGATCTCTCCTCGCCTCGGTCTCCTCTGGGCACCCTCCACCCTAGCACCCTGGCCCCGGAAGTCTCCTCCTCTGGCTGAGTGACTCCACCGGCCACAAAAACATCAGGCTGCTCCAGTCCCCGGCCAGGTCTCCGTAGGTGACTAAGCCATGACACACTAAGCTTGTCCTAGGGGATGTCACTGGTACAACTCACCCCACCGCCAGCAGCACGGAGTCTGTCTCCCGGGCCAGGGAGCTGCACAGGTTGTGGTAACAATCTGCAGAGGAGACAGGGCCACACGAGAGCATGAGGGGTCCACACTACCCGCCAAAACCAGGGAGGGGAGTCCGCCACTGCGACAGCCTCTCTGTGCCTATCCCTGCCTCCCCTGGAGTGACTCTGGCCGGCTCTGTCGGGGCAAAGACAGGCATCACCCCCACTCTCCTGAAGGACGGGCCCCCGGGGGCCTGGGCCCTCACCTTCTGCAATGGCTAATCTTCCAGTCGGGGAAACTGAGACGCAGGAAGGGTTAGGGACATGAGATGGACAAAATCAAGACAAGGGGAGATAGGCATGACAATGGCTTTCTGTATTTGTATTGATTAGGAAATAAATGGTGACATGATGCAGTATTTCTGCTGATGGGGTGGGACGTCTGATTTCTAGGAGCAGCGCTATTCATGTAAGTGTGTAAAGATCCTGCTGGACGCTGGGCACAGACCATACCCAAGGCCTCTCTTCCTCAGCTGCCTGACCTCTGGCTGTCCACACAGAGGACCTGAGAGTCTGTCCATGCCCTCTGCCTGCTGACCACATGCATTACATTGGCATCTATGGGGCAGGGTCTCGGGAGCCAGGATTCTCTAAATCACACCAGGTAATTCCAGTGCTGAAGGGAGCTTGAGAGGTGGGGGCATTCGCCATCTATGCTGCAGGAAGGTCTGAACAGAGTGCATGGTGAGCTCCTGTGCCCACAGCTCCACAGCAGCTGGCCTCGGCCCCCCTGCACCTTAGGGTCACCTGGGAGCACTGGAGAAGTGCTGCCACCAGAGCACCCAGAGACTCCTCTGCCTGGGGAGGGCCTGGGGCTGGCATGACCATGAGTCTCCCACTGAGCATAAGGATGGCCCCGGTAGAGACCCCAGCAGCCTCACCCGTGCCCTGCCCGCCGTCCAGCATCACTGCCCACTGTGTCCCCGGCCCTCCTTCCTCCTCCAGCGCCTCCAGCGGCTCCAGTGGCTCTGCACCTGCAGCCCCACTACTCACACCTCCCAGGGCCAGCCCGGGGGAGGCCAGGACCCTGTCCGCCCTGGAGCCAGGCCAGGGCTACCCGACACTCTTGTCTCCAGAGAGCGAAGTGTAATGGCCAAACACGCCATGATGAACAGCATACTAAAGCTTTGAACGGGCTCCTGCCCTGCGGCTACGCTGCCTCCCTATGCACTGCGAGGCTTTGTTCAGCGTGGGTTTTTCACATTAATATTTTCTTTTAAAATGCTGCATCGAAGCGACCGAGTACTTGGTGCCACGTGTGTTTGGAGCTCCCTCCCTCGCCTAGGTCCTCCCCTGTCTCCTGTCCATCCCTCGGCCCTGGACCACTTTGATTAGAAGGACTAAACTGCAGTGACCCTGCGTCACTCCATTCAGCCATCCTGTGTCATCAGCATCTGAAACACCTGCTGTTGGTGTCTTTCTCCTCGTCTGCCTGGCTGTCTAGTCTCCACTGTGTCCCTTGTCCCTGACACCAAGCAGGTGCTCAGGAAATGCTTGCCGACCCTTCCCTGATCCTACCTTGGCAAATGACATCATCCCTTGGCAGACAACTCGGGGTGTGGGGCTCCCAGCACTCTGACAGGGGACGGTGCCCTGGGACAGGGTGGGAGATGTTCCCAGGTAACCTTTTGAGAGGGCCGTTGTTAATCCCAGCAGCAGATGGCAGTACATACACCTTGTCTCTGGCTCAGATTGGGACAAGTGCCACAAAGATATTTACCCAGGGAGATGCCAGGGATGGAGACAGGACCCAGGGTGTCACTGATGGAGATAGGACCAGAGTCAGCCGCAGAGTGGGCAGGGAGAGTTCTTTGGGGGAAGCTGCCTGGGGAGTCCCATTTGAGACAAGACTAGAAGAACAAGGGGGAGCCAGCCTCGCACAGGTGGGGTGTCTGGGTGTGGGGAAGTGTCTTTGAGGCAGAGCAAGCAGCAGGTACAGAAGACGAGGAGGGAGGAGCCTGGGTTGGGCTGCAGAGAGAGCAGGCAGAGACGCAGGTGACCAGGTGGGCAGGCGCAGGCCCAGCCACACCAGGGTCTCGGGACTAGAGAGGGGCCTGGGTCTCACGGAGAGGCCCAGGACAGGTTGAAATGTGCAGAGACCAACTCTGACCTGTATGTTCAAAAGTTCCCTTTGGTGCAGGAGAGGACTAGACCGAGGGCTGAGCGGTGAATCAGGGGCCCAGCTGCCGGGGTGCGGGGGTCAAAGGGTGCAGGAGAAGATGGATGGACCTGGGTGTCCTGCAGAGCTGAGGGAAATGCATGGGTTTGGATGGGCTAGTGACAGTGGCGGGGAGGGATGGACACTATTGCCTTACAGAACACACTACTCACAAGGGCCTCTGCCCCCCTCCACTCACTGAGCGCGCAGGGGCTCCTTACCCAGGCTGCCGAATATGCTGCCCCCTCCGTGGTAGAAGATGATGCCTCTCCGCAGCCCGCAGGACTTGGCCTTGGGTTGGAACAGCCTCACAGAGACTGTTCCAAAATGCAGGTTCTTCACCACCACGCCAGCATTCTTCTTCACGAGCATAAAGTCGTGCAGAAAACGAACAAATGTGGGCATGGAGCAAATCCCCAGCTTCTCTAGTATGTTTCCCTGTTAGAGGTAAGAAGATAACAGTGAGGTGGGGCAGGCGTTGGATCGGGTGGCCGAGGCTCCGGTGAATCATCATTGCAAAGGTGCATTCACTGTTGCCCTGGGGTACGAGGGGATCATCGGTGCCAGGGAGCTCTGAGTTGTGTGTCTATGGGGGCTGGGTTTTCAGGCTTTTCCTCCCACAAGGTTTTTGTCCAATAATGATGTTGCTGTGATTCAGATGTCTGCCCCCTCTAAAACATCTTCACTGTTATAACAGTCTCGAGAGGGGGGGATCTGGAAGAGGTGATTAGGTGGGACCTCCCGATCGATTCATTCTGTGATGGAGGAAGTGCGTTAGTTAGCTCTGGAGTGGGCTCCTGTTGAAAGGAGGAGTTCTGCCAGTTTTTAATCTTTCTTGCAAAGATGTACCTGGTTGCCTTTCCACCAACGGATGACACAATGGGAAAGCCCACTGCTGGGGCCATGCTCTTTTGGCTTCCCAACATCCAGAACTACGAGCCAAAGAAGCTTCTACTGTTGATAAATTCTCTGTGCTATGGTTTGGATCTAAAACGTTCTCCCAAAGGCCATGTGCTAAAGGCTTGGGTGCCAGGCTGTGGCACTATTGGAAGTTGGTAGAAGCTTTACCAGGCGGGACTTAGCAGAAGTATATCACTGGAGGAATGTCCTTGAAGAGTGTGTCTTGTTCTCAGTCCCTTCCTCTCCTCCCCCCTTTTTCTCTGCCTTCTGTTCCCCAGGAGGTGAGTTGCTTAGCTCCACCATAAGCTCCTCGCCATGATGTTCTACCTCACCATTGGCCTAGAAGCATTGGACTGAAATCTCCGAGGTAGTGAGCCAAAATAAATCTTTCTACTTAAACTTGATTTTTTTCTAAGGTATCTTGTTGCAGTAACAGAAACCTAAATCAGAAAATTGGTTCCAGGAGCGGGGCTGTTGCTGGGACTAACCTGACCTTGTTGTTCGGAAGCCTTTGTTAATTGGCTTGCAAAAGGAGTTTGGAAATATCTGTAGAAATAGGCTAGGGAAAGCTTAGAACACTGTAAGCAGAGCTTCATGGGCAATACCAGTGGGAGCTCAAAAGATCAGAATGCTGATAGAATTGTGAACAGTAAAGACTGTTCTCGTGAGGCTTCACATGGAAAAGAAGACTATTAGAAACTCACTAGGGGCCATTTGTGTTACATTCTAGCAAAGAATTTGTCTACATTTTGTCCATGCCCTGAGACTTTGAATGAGGCTGAAGTAAAAGGTGACAGACTAATTAATCTGGTGGAGGAAATTTCAAGGAAACATTGTGTTCAGGCTTGTGGCATGGGTACTGCCACAAGATTTATAGTATGATTGATAAGCAAAAAACAGAGCAGAAAGATTTGTAAAACTTGGATTCGTGCAGAAAAAAAGAGCACATTTAAAATTGCAGCCAAAGGTAGAATGCCCCCAAGTTCCATCCCTAGTACCGCAAAAAAAAAAAAAAAATTTGCAGCCAAAAATGGTGTGATTGCTTAAGAGATTAGTACCATTAAAAAGAAGACAAGTGCTTTACACCAAAATAATAGGAAAGATGCTTTGAGGGCATCTCAGGAATTGAACCAACTTCACTCATTGCATGCTCAAGGGTATAAAAGTATAAATTCATTTGAAAGAATTTGCTTTGAGAAGAGTGCTGGTGCAATCTGCTTGTACCTAGGGAACTGTTTCCCTGGGATTTTTTTCCCTCATATTCAGCTCTCTGGGCACTCAGAAGCCTCCGCAGCTGTGGTCTAAGTGGGTCCAGCTACTGCTCAATCTGTCAGCAGACCTTGGTATTATCCTCATGATGCTGGTTCACAGGATCAAAAAGTTGTGCAAGTCTTCCAACAAGATTTCAAAGGAAGTCATAAAAGGCCGGGCATTGTGTGACAAGGTCAGAGTCCCTGCAGGAAACCCCAGAGAGGGCAATGCAGAAAGGTATGAGAGTGAATCTAAAGCTGCAATGGGAACCTCAAGAAGTTAGAGATGTTAGGACTGTGGAATGTCTACCAAGGAAAACTGCAGGCCGGGAGCAGAACCAGCCCAAGAGGATGGTCACATGGACAGGAGTTGGCAAGGCTACAGGGACAGAGCTTCTTGAGCCTTTTGGACTATCAGGTCTCACTAAGTTGTGGAGAGCCTCATTAAGTAGCTGAGGCTGGCCACGAACCCGGATCCTCCGGTCTCAGCCTCCCAAGTACTGGGATTACAAGCATGCACCACCACGCCCGGCTGGGAGATATTTTAAATCCAAATCATAATCCAAACATTCTCCCCTGGCTCCTAAAGGCTCACATCCATCTCATGAAGCAAAATGAATTTATTCCATCTCCTAGAGTACTCAAAGGCTCAACAGTTCCTACATTGCTCAAAAGTCCAAATCTAAAGTCTCTTCTTAGTCACTAGGAAAACTCTAAGCTATGTGCCCTTGTAAAATAACAAAAAAGAATGTTACATATTCCCAACATATGATGGTGTGACAGGGTACACATTCCCATTCCAAAAGAGAGGAATAGGCGGCTGAGACAGGAGGATCACCGGTTTGAGGCCAGTCTCAGCAAGTTAGTGAGGTCCTCAGCAACTCAATGAGATCCTGTTTCAAAATAAAAATAAAATAAAACATGGGGCTGGGGGTGTAGCTCAGCAGTAGTACACCCCTGGGTTCAATCCCCAGCACAACAGCAGCAAAAGGCACATCAAAGTCCAAGAGGCTGCCCCAGTGGTGTTCAACAAGTAAGATGCAGAACTTAGCTTCTCAGCCAATGAAAAAACAGAGCTTGGGTTTCAGAGTCAAACAGAGCTGAACTCAATTCTGAGCCCCACCACCAGCGACTGAAAAACCCTGGGTGTTGTCATCTCTGAGCTTCAGTGTCCCTCATTTACAAAATGCGACAAGTGGTGCACATGGATGAGATCGAAGGAAGAGGTGGGAGGGTCGGATGCCACCACCCGTGTCGAGTGTCTCGCTGACCCATCCTGGCGAGGGTGAGGCCTACCCTTGCTGGTGTGCACTTGGTCTTGTCCCAGGTCCAGAGGGGTGCCTCAATGTGTCTCCCCCCACGGAACACCAAACAATTCTCCCAGGGCTTGAGCTGGAAGAGCGTGAGCTGGCCTGTGAGATAGAAGTGACCTGTCTTTCCCACCACCTGGTTCACATCCGAGAACCCCAGGCCTCCGTGCTAAGCCAGCTTGAACCTTCCCCGGCTCAGCTTTGAGCACGCTGATGTCACTTCCTGTTGGCGCAGGTGGACCCCAGCCCTAAGCTGCTGGATTGTAGCTGCCCCCCACACGGTGGCTCACCACGTCTCCGCTGTTCCCTCTTTTGTTCTCTTTCCTGCCCGCCCCCCAGGTGGAGGGACACCAAACTGACTTGCACGTGCAAGCTCAGGAGCCATTTTCCTGGGGAAGCCATCCTTCCTCTCCTTAGAGGTCCTGCCTACCCTCCCAAGAGTGAGTTCACATTTTCCATAGCTGGTAACTTAGGACAGATGGGGAGTGGGAAAAGATAGGAGCATCAAGCTGGGCGTGATGGCACACGCTTGTAATCCCAGCATTCGGGAGGCTGAGACTGGAGGATCCGAGTTCACGGCCAGTCTCAGCTACCTAGTGAGGCCCTCTGCAACTTAGTGAGACCCGGTTTCAAAATAAAGAATAAAAAAATAGGGCTGGGGGTATAACTCGAAGGTAGAATGCCTCTGAGTTCAATCCCCAGTACCGCAAAAAAAATAAATAAATAAATAAATAGGAGCATCAATATTCTAGGAATGCTTAAGGACCATAAGTTTAGATGGATATTAAAACTCCTTTACAAACTATTGTAGCACCATTCGCCCTTTACGTTAAAATAGGTAGCATTTGTTATATTATCCTTATATCTTTGGGTTGGTTTTTTTTGGGGGGGGGTTTTCTGGTGCTGGGGATCAAACTCAGGGCTTTGCACATACTAGGCAAGTGCTCTACCACTGAGCTATACCTCCAGCTCTTTGTCTTGTGGTAGGGTTAAAGTCATTTATAGCAGTCTTTAAATCTGTAATAATTTTGGGAAATACTGTATCTTTGCATTCAGAAACTTCATAAACAGACTACTAAACTGCTTTGACTGAGCCCATTCTAGGTACCTGGCCCTGTGCTCCATATTTTTAATACATGTCTTATTTAATCTCCAATCACTTCTATGAAAACCTCCTTGCTATCCTTACTTTAAGAGAAAACAAAGAGTCAAAAAGATGAGGCCACAGATCCACATACAGTGGTGCACATCTTAAAATCCCAGTACTTGGGAGGCTGAGACAGGAAGATCATAAGTTCAAGACCAGCCTCAGCGACTTAGTGAGATCCTCAGCAATCTAGTGAGTCCTTTTAAAAATGACTGAGAGTATAACTCAGAAGTAGAATGCCTCTGGGTTCAACCCCCAGTGCAACAACAGCAACAAAAAAAAAAAGAGAGAGAGAGAAAGAAAAAGAAAGGAGACCACAAAGCTAGCAACAGACATTCAGGGATCAGACCCACAGTTGTCTGATACCAAAACTAGGCTCTTGACTTCTGGGACAAAGAATAGAATTATTTTAGGTTTTTTGTTTGTTTGTCTCTTTGGGTTTTTGTTTTTGTTCTTTGTTTGGGGTTTTTTTCCTCCTTATACTGTTTGTTTACATATTTGTTTATTTGTTTGTTTATTGGTACTGGGGATTGAGTCCAAGGGTATTCTACCTCTGAGCTACACTCCCAGCCCTATTTTATTATTTATTCTGAAACAGAGTCTCCCTACATTGCTGAGGCTGGCCTCAAACCTGCAATCCTCCTGTCTCAGCCTCCCAAGCACTGGGATTACAGGTGTGTGGCACCTCGTCCAGATCTCCTTAAACTTCTCCCTCTCTCATCTCTCTGTCTTCCAGGAGCACAGAACGTTAACCACTTGTAGATTGTCATGCTTCGCATCATCTTGAGCAGTGTGACTTGGGGGGCCAGGTGTGGAAGGACCAGACAGGACCCCCACAAGCTGAACCTGTCCTTCGGAACCAACCCTAGACCCATCCGAGTCCCCCGGGAGCAACCTGGAGAGACTCTCACCAGGAAGTTCTCGGCATGTGGGAGGATCTCAAAGAAAGACAGTTAGAAAGATTGCTGTCTGCCAGGTGTGGTGGCACACGCCTGTAATCCCAATTCTTGGGAGGCTGAGACAGTAGGCCTGCGGGTTCAAGGACAGCCTCAGCAATTTAGCGAGACTCTCAGTTACCTAGTAAAACTCTATTTCAAAACAAAAAATAAGCTGGGCATGTGGTGGTGCACACCTGTAATCCCAGTGCTTGGGAGGCTGAGACAGGAGGCTCACAGGTTCAAGGACAGACTCAGCAACTTAGTGAGGCCCTCAGCAATTTAGTGAGACCCTGTTTCAAAAATAAAAAGGACTGAGTCAGGTGTGGTGGTGCACGCTTGTAATCCCAGCATTTGGGAGGCTGAGACCAGAGGATCCAGGTTCACGGCCAGCCTCAGCTTCTGAGTGAGGCTCTCCACAACTTAGTGAGACCCTGTTTCAAAATAAAGAATAAAAAATAGTGCTGGGGGTGTAGCTCGGAAGTAGAATGCCCCTGGGTTCCATCCCTAGTACCACAAAAAAATAAAATAAAAATAAAAAGGACTGGGTGTGTAACTCAGAGGTAGAATGCTCCAGGGTTCAACTCCCAGGACCAAAAAAAATAAAATAAAAAATAAAAATAAATGAATAAGTAAAAATAAATAAGAAAGATCACAATCTTGCTAGACCACCTGGATATGCGAGGCCCTCATTTTTAGTTTTGGGGCTCCAAATGAGCCTTTCCAAATTCTAAGTGGACCACTGGCTTAACACAGCTAGACCTCCAGGTGAGCACAAGGAAAATAAGAGGCAGAATGTTTGCTCCCTCCTCAGCCTATCTTCTTGGACCAGTAGCATTGCTATGACTACAAGGTAGACTTGTTCATTTTGCTAGAAGTGACCCATGCCCCTGGCAGAAAATGCCAGCAACATGGGAATATATGTCATTTCTTAATCATCAAACATTTCTAAACGTATGAGCCCTATCGCATGCCAGCTAACGCTTTTCCCAACCTGATGAGAAAGAGACTATTGTTCCCATTCCACAGACGAGGAAAGTGAGGTGCAGAGAGGTGAAGCCAATGGCCCAAGACCACACAGCTGGTGGGAGGCTCAGGTAGAACGCACGCCTGACAGCCTGGCTGTCCGCTTCCCTCCTCCCCCACTCCTCACCTCCTGCACAGTTGATTTCCGAGGCGATCTACTGCCCAGCCACTACCACGTCTCCACCCCGGATTGAGACATTAGAGTTATCTCAAGTCATCTGCCTCTTACAAGAGACCAAACTGTTCTTTCCAAACCTCCTGCAATTGTGGGCAGGCTTCCGTCCACCCCAATCCTCACCCTCCAACCCCAGAGTCCTGCTCAGAGCTGGCTGCCGCAGCCACTTACAGATCGCTTGTGATTTGACCGACAAATCGTGCCTGCGAAGTGTCAAGCCCTACGCTTGTCGCTGGCCTTACCAAGCTGGGTCAGTAGCCCCTGGCTGCCCAGGGCTCACACCTAGCACGGAAAACACAGCTAAAGCAGTGGCTGGTCCCCATCGTAGGGCAAGCCCTCAGACGGGGGCAGGACCTGGATTCCTTTCAGCTCTCAGAAAAGCTCCTGGCAATTGGCACGTGGTAAACATTTCATGCTAAAGGAAAAAAAAAAAAAAAAAAAGAGGGAGTAAGAGAGAGTTAAAGCAAAAGAGAGGAGAGAGGGGAGACAGAACAGGAGATACAAGAGAATGTAGCAAACTCCGACTGGGGGTGAGGCATCTGGAGAGAGAGGGAAGGAGGGGTCAGGCACGGAGGAGAGAGCCTCCCGCTCACGCTGGGGCCCGAGGATAAACTCACCAGACCCACGAAGTACAGGAATAAGATGTGCAGAATCCTGAATTTGACACGGTGTTGCAAGGCAGGGGGCACTTCGGCAGTGAAGAAGTGCTTCAAGACGGTCCAGACTAAGAGGCCCAGCAAAAAGACAGACAGTCCGACTAAGAGTAGCAGCCACAGGACTGCCATGGTCCTAAGGTCACAAGGAACTGCTGTCCTGACCCAGGCGCTTGGGAATCTGGGTGAAGAGAGGACCTGGCGCTGTTATATACGCCGCTGTCTCCACCCCGCTCTTCATGGGCTCTGCCTGACGGTGGCCTGACTTGGGCTCAGCTGTCAGCACAAGTCTGGCAATGACAGCCAGAGGAACCGGCTCCCCAAGCGATGCAGGAGCCAGGAGAGCCCATCCCGCCCACAGAGGGAATCCAGGAATCCCCCACGGTTAGGAGGGATCGCGCTCAGGTGGCATCCAGGCTGCTGAGGATCCGAGGGAGAGGTGTCCGGTGGGTTGCGTCGGTCCCCACAGCTGGCCCTTCGATTGCCAAAGAGAAGACATGAGCCCTCTCCCACGTCAGCATCTGCTTACGGTGGGCAAAGCGAGTCTGGTTCCCAACTCCTTAGACAGCTGCCCTGACCCTTTTGCGAGCTCTCAAGCAGGCCAAAGGGGAGCTGCGGAGTATCCAGGGATTAGGAGGCTCAACTGGGCCTGCCTGGGTTTAAATACTGTCTCCTCCACCTCCTGACGCCGTGGCCTCTGGAGGTCTCTGTTCTGTCTCTGTAAGATAGAGAGGATGCAAGCGCCCACCTGAGGAGTGAGCACCTAGAACGCGGCAGAGGCCCTGCAGGGCACAGGTGCGCTGAGCCCGCTTCTCTAAACGGTTCTCGTCATTTCTTTCTCTTTTGCATGAAAACAATGCAGGCAGACACTGTCCCCAAGCCAGCGCCCCGGCCTCATATTCCCTGTGTGCAGGGAATTGGATGCCAGATGAAGCCCAGCTCTGCCTTGGATGGCAGGCTCCGTCCCTCTGGGTCCAGGGACACGCCAACCATCTCCAGCCAGGGTTGGAGCTCTTTATCCAAGCCCTGGTGTGACTGGAGGCCCACAGGAGGGGTGAGGCTGTGCACAGCAGGGCAGGGTCCAGCGCATGGAGTTTTATATGGGTTGTGTTCTCGGGGTCTGGATGGAGAAGGTTAGGTAGGGATGACGTGTTGGCTAACCGCTCATTTGTTTAATTGTAAAAAAAAAAAAAAAAAAAAAAAAAAAGCCAAGCCAGGCATGGTGGCGTAAGTTTGTAATCTCAGTACTTGGGAGGCTGAAACCGGAGGATCCAGGTTTGCAGCCAGCCTCAACTACTTAGTGAGGTCCTCTGCAACTCAGTGAGACCCTGTTTCAAAATAAAGAATAAAAAATAGGACCAGGGGTGTAGCTCAGAGGTAGAATGCCCCTGGGTTCCATCCCTAGTACTGAAAAAAAAAAAAAAAAGCCCATATTTCAATTTAATCTCCAATCGCTCCTATGAAAAGCCTCCCTTGCTTTCCTCACTTTCAGAGAAGAAAACAAGGGGTCAAAAAGATGAGGCCACAAAGCCAGGTACAGTGGTACGCACCTGTAATCCCAGTACTTGGGAGGCTGAGACAGGAGGCTCACAGGCCCGAGGCCAGCCTCAGCAACTTAACAAGACCCTGTTTCAAAGTAAAAATGAAATAGGGCTGGGGGTGGAATGCTCAGAGGTGGAATGCCCCAGGTTCACACAGTAATACACACACACACACACACACACACACACACACACACACCATAACAAATTTTTTCATCATAGCCCTTTTTAAGCACACAGTAGTGTTAAAAATTGCATCTTATTTTGTAACAGAGAGATCTTTTGCAAAATTGAAACTCTACACTCATGGAACTCCCCCACACCCCTACCCTGCCAACCACCATTCTATCATTATTATTATTATTATTATTATTATTATTATTATTATTATTATTATTACAGTACTGAAGATTGAACCCAGGAGCATTCTACCTCCAAGCTACACCCCCAGCCCTATTTTTTTATTCCTTATTTTGAAACGGGGTCTCACTAAGTTGCAGAGGGCCTCACTAAGCAGCTGAGGCTGGCCGTGAATCTGCGATCCTCCTGTCTAAACCTCCTAAGTACTGGGATTACAAGCGTGCGCCACCACGACTGGCTGAGGTATTTTCACAAAATGAACACCAAAAAACTCACCAGCCCCCAAATCAGGATGCAGAACAACCCTGACACCCAGACCTTGTTCCCATCACCACTCCCAGTTACGAGCCCACCCAAGGGAGCTGTGTTCCTTCTGACAGCCAAGGAGACTCAGTTTGCTGGTTTCTGAGTTTTATATAAATGGAATCATGCAGAAAGCATTCTTTTATGCCTAGTTTCTTTCATTCACCACTGTGATCATGAGCCTCTTGCATGGGTATATTAATTTATTCATTCTCATTGTTACACACCATTGTAACAGAACGCCCCTGAGTTCAATCCCCAGTAATGCAAAAAAAAACCAGCTACTGTAAATATGTTCAAAACACTAAAGAAAATTATGCTTAAAGAAGTATGATGACAAGATGGGTGCTGCGGCACATGCTTATAATCCCGGTACGTGGGAGGCTGAGACAGGAGAGTCACAGATTAAAAGCCAGTCTCAGTAACTCAGTAAGGCTCTCAGCAACTTAGCCAGACTCTGCTTCTAAATAAAAAATAAAGTCGGTCTGAGGGTGTAGCTCAGAGATCGAATCCCTCTGGGTACCATCCCTAGTGCTGCCAAAAAAAAAAAAAAAAATTAAAGCATTATAAACCAGTACCAAACAGGGTTTATTCTATGAATACAATGTTGATTTAACCTGAAAAATTCCATTAATACAATATACTATATCAATGGAATGAAGGATAAAAACCACAGGATCATCTCAGAGATTTCAATGTAATCTTTACCCAAATCCCAGCTGCATTCTTTTTTTTTTTTTTATCAAAAATTGACCAACTGGTACTAGAATTCATGTAGATATATAAGCAACTCAGAATACCAAAACAATCTTGAACAAGAAGAATATAGGCCAGGCATGGTGGCACATATCTATAATCCCAGTATTTGGGAGGCTGAGATGGGAGGAGTACAGTGTTGAGGACATCCTCAGCAACTTAGTGTGACTACTTCAAAATAAAAAGGGTTCAGTGTGTAGCTCAGAGGTAGACTCCCCTGGGTTCAATATCCCAAGAAGGAAGAAGGAGGAAGAAGAGGAGGAGACAGTTGGACGTCCCTATTTCAGAACTTACTAAAAGCTTTAGTAACCAAGATTATATCATACTGGCATAATAAGGATAGATTTATTGATGGGAATCCAGAAATAAACCCTCACACTTATAGTCAACTGATTTTTTTTTTTTCGGTACTAGGGATTGAACTCAGGGGCATTCTACCTCTGAGCTACACCCCCAGTCCTATTTTTTATTCTTTATTTTGAAACCCTATTTCTTATTCTTTATTTTGAAATAAGGTCTTACTAAGTTGCGGAGGGCTGGCCGCAAACCCGGATCCTCCAGTCTCAACCTCCGGTCTCAGGCTCCCAAATACTGGGATTACAAGCGTGCACCACCATGCCCAGCTGTCAGCTGATTTTTGACAAGGATACCAAGACAATTCCGTGGGGGAAAGAATGGCTCTGCCGGAAGTGGCACCAGGACAACTAGACATCGAAGTGCAAACAGGTGAAGTCATATCCTTTCCTCACACCATACACAAACCCTGACTCCAAGTAGATTATAGGTCAATGCTAAATAAGAAATAAATAAGAGCAAGTCTTCAAGACCTCCAGCCAGGCATGGTGGCGCATGCTTGTAATCCCAGTACTTGGGAAGCTGAGACAGGAGGATCGCAGGTTAGTGGCCAGCCTCAGCTACTTAGTGAGGCACTCAGCTACTTAGTGAGACCCTGTTTCAAAAATAAAGAATAAAAAATAGGGCTAGGGGTGTAGCTCAGAGGTAGAATGCTCCTGGGTTCCATCCTTGGTACCTTGGAAAAAAAAAAAAAAAGACCTAGAGTTAGGCAAAGCCTTCTTAGGCACAACATCAAAAGCACAAGAGAGCAGGGTGTGGTATGTACATCAGACTTAGTTTATTTACATCAGACTTGGTTTTTTGTTTTGTTTTTTGTTTGTTTGTTTTTTGAGGTACTGGGGATTGAATCTGGGGGCATTCTACCTCTGAGATATACCCCCCAGCCCTATTTTATTTTTTATTTTAAAACAGGGTTCCACTAAGTTGTAGAGGGCCTCACTAAGTAGCTGAAGCTGGCCGTGAACCTGCAATCCTACTGTCTCAGCTTCCAAGTACTGGAATTACAAATGTGTATCACGACACCTGGCCAAACTTCATTATTGATGTTATTCTCTCTTCAAAACATAACTAAGCCAGCCATAGTGGCTTATGCCTGTAATCCCAGTACCTGGGAGGCTGAAACCTAAGGGTCTCAGGTTTGAGGCCAGGCTCAGCAACTTAGACTCTCAGCAACTTAGTGGGATGCTGTTACACTGCTTAAGAATAAAAAATAAGAAAAAATGGCTGGGGGTGTAGCTTGAATATAGAATGCCCCTGAGTTCAATCTCCAGTAACACACACACATACACACACACACACACACACGAGAGAGAGAGAGAGAGAGAGAAAAGAAAAATAGACAAATTGAACTTCATCAGAATTAAAAACCCTTTAATACTACCATCAAGAAAGTTAAAAGAAAACCTATGGAATAGGAAATTTTATTCACATATCATATCTTTTACAAGTAACTTGTATGTAGAATATATAAAGGACTCTTACAACTGAATAATAAAATATGTGACCCAATATAAAAATGGGCAAACAATCTGAAAATATCCAATCAAAGTATACAAATGTCCACTAAGTGTAGGAAATGATGTCCAAAGTCATTAGCCATTGAATTTTACAATTCATATGTTACCATTTTGGTTCAGTGCTCCAAAAAGTGGCGCGTTCCTTCCAAATCAGTCCTCTCTGCCACTCCACCCAGAGGCAACTGCTGTTCTGATTTTGTTTTTTCCCTTACCATGGATTAGCTTTGCTTGTTCCAGAACTTCGTGTAAGAGGAAACATGCAATGTTTACCCTTTCCCAGAGACTTCTTCCATGAAACAGTATTTTCAGTGTTAATAAACCCTGTTCTTCTCGATATCGGTCAGTCATTCCTTTCTCTTGTTGAATAGCATCTGATCACATGGCCGCAGAAGTCTGTCCATCCTCCCGCTCTCGGGCACATTCGCTGGTTCCAGTTTCTGCCATGCGTCAAGTTGCTCTGAGCATTCTTGTCCCCGGCCATTCCACTGGGGTGTTTTTTACCTACCTAGGACGATAAATACCTGGGAACGAAAGTGCTACACCATGAGGTAGGTATGTGTTCCGTTTCCACAAGAAACTGACAAGCCTTCTTTCCAAAGTGACATTACCATTCTGCCCTCGCATCTATGCAAGCGACATTTTTTTTTTTTTTTTTTTTTTTTTTTGCGATACTGGGGATTGAACTCAGGGGCATTCTACCTCCGAGCTACATCCCCAGCCCTATTTTTTTTTTTTTTTTTTTATTCTTTATTTTGAAACGGAGTCTCACCAAGTTGCGGAGTGCCTCACTAGGTAGCTGAGGCTGGCCTCAAACCCGGATCCTCCTGTCTCAGCCTCCCAAATGCTGGGATTACAAGCGTGCGCCACCACACCCGGGTGGGAGCGCCATTTGTTCCCCTAGCTTTACTAACATTTTGGGGTTTTCTTGCTTTTCTTGTTGATGTTGTTTTATCTCTGAGATATAACCCCCAATCCTTTCTTTCTTTTTTTTTTTTTTTCGAAACTGGATCTCACTAGGTTGCTAAGGCTGGCTTCAAAACGGCAATCCTCCTGTCTCAGCCTCCCAAGTACTGGGATTATGGGTGTGCGCCACTGGGCCAGGTTTTTACTAACATTTTGAATTATTGTTTTAAAGCAAGAATCACATCAATAACAAAGCCCGATGGAAATAATGACTCACACACTCTGTCAGAACATTCCTGTGTTTCAGGAACACGGGGATGTTCGATATTAGTAAATGTCTTCACAGGATTCTATCATATTAACGTCTCCAAAGAGAAAACTTGTGAAGAGGCATTTAGCAGAATTCAATGCCAGTTCCTTGTAAATACGCTCAATAAAAGAGAAGTCAGCCCATAGGTAGACAAAGGGGAGCAGGGGGAGGGAGGAGAAGAAGGGAAAGGGAGAGACTAGGGAATGAAACTGACCAAAATCTGTGTGTGCACATGCAAATATGTAACAAAGAATCCCACAGCTATGTATGATCATGATGCATCCACAAAAGTCTTATATGTACAAATAATAAAGAAATAAAGAGACATCCGTGAGTACTTCCCTAGCATGATCTTTAAGTGGGGAGGGGTGGACGCTAGAGATAGCTCTACTGAAAAATAGCCAATAAATGTATGAGGAAATGTTCCACATCATTAGCAATCAGATGCAAATCAAAACTACCTTGAGATTTCACCTAACCCCAATCAGAATGGCAATCATCAAGAACACAAACAACAACAAATGCTGGCGAGGGTGTGAGAAGTGGGAACCCTAATACATTGCTGGTGGGATTGCAAATTAGTGCAATCACTTTGGAAAACAGTATTAAGGATCCTCAGACAAATGGGAATGAACCTATCATATGATCCAGCAATACCACTTCTGGGTATCTACCCAAAAGAATGGAAACCAAACTATCAGACCAATGCGCATAGATCAGATCTATGTTTATAGCCGTGCAATTCAAAATTGCCAAATTATGTAACCAGCCAAGATGTCCATCAACAGATGAATGAATTACAAAACTATTGGATATGTACACAATGGAATTTTACTCAGCCATAAAGAAGAACAAAATCATGTCATCTGCAGGAAATGGATAGAACTGGAAAATATTATGCTAAGTGAGATTAGTCAGTCACAAAAAGTAAAAAATTGTATGCTCTCCCTAATATGTGGAAGCTAGGGGGAAAGTGGGTCATAAGGGGGACTCTAGACGGAGAAGGAGAAACCTTAGATGAGCAAAGAAGGTGACTTAACTGAAGGTGATGGGGGCGGGGGAACACCCTAATGCACATGATGGACTTTCACAAACATATCAAAGTCAATCACTAAACTGAACTTGAGAAGGAGGGAGGGCGAGAGAGTGGGACAGGAATTGGGGAAGGGTTAAATGAGAGATGTGTGCATGTATGCCTTGACCAGCTTGTACCTAACAAAGATGTATGATTACAATGCACCAATTAAAAAAAAGAAATATAAAAAAAATTAGGAACAAAATAAAGGTAGCCATTGTCACACCCTCCTGCCTGGTAGTGTAGCCAAAGTAGTCTCCTATGCAAGGCTGAAAGAATTTTTAAAATCAGAGGTCTGGAAATTGGAATGTAGATAAAATTAACCCTCTGAAGATGATATAACTATCCAGAAAACCTAAGAGATGGGCTGGAAAATGACAACTGACAATTATTTAATTCAGCAAAGGTACAGAAAAATAATATATAGAAACTAGTAGCGTTTCTCTGTAAAGCAATAGGTAGTTAGATCATATAACAAAAGAAGAGTCCTTATTTATAATTGCAACAAAAAGAATAGGGATAAACAACAAAAATATGTGAAAATATAATAACAACTTTGTTTATTTATTCATTTATGGTACTGAGGATTGAACCCAGAGGCATTCTACCTCTGAGCTACACCCCCAGCCCTTTTTATTTTTGTTTTGACATAAGGTCTTGCTAGGTTGCTGAGAGTCTTGCTAAGTTACTGAGGCTGTCCTCAAGTCTGCAATCCTCCTATCTCAGCCTCCCAATTACTAGAATTTCAGGCATGTGCCACCACACCTGCCTGACAACTTTAAAATACTAAGAAACACGAAAGAAGACTACACAACATTCTTGCATAGGAAGTGTTGCCAATTTCTCCTGGTGTGATTTAAAAATGTACTGAAATCTCAACAGAAATGCTACTGGATTTTCTTCCTTGAAATGCATAAAGGATGTTTCTGAAATTCCAATAGAAGAGAAAGCAACAAAATTACCCAGGAAACCCTGAAGAAGAGCAATAAGAAGAAGCTGGCCACACTAGGTATGAAACACATTTCAAAGCCTTAATCATGAAAATATAATAAATTTGGGCTTTTCTTTCTTTCTTTTTTTTTTTGTTTGTTTTTGTTTTTTGTTTTGTTTTGTTTTGGTACTGGGGATTGAACTCAGAGGCATTCTACCTCCAAGCTATACCCCAGCTCTATTTTATTTTTTATTTTGAAACAAGGTCTCACTAGGTTGCCGAGGCTGACCTCGAACCTGCAATCCTCCTGCCTCAGCCTCTCAAGTATCAGGATTACAGGTGTGCACCCCCACGCCCAGCTAAATTTGGGCTTTTTAATAAATAACGTAAGACCATTTGGGTAGACAGATGAAAGAAAGTAAAACTGAGCCCATATTGTTTGCTGTACACCGTGATAAAGAAAAGCAATTCTAGCCGAGCATGGTGGCGCACACTTGTAATCCCAGCATTTGGGAGGCTGAGACAGGAGGATCCGGGTTCACAGCCAGCCTCAGCTACCTAGTGAGGCACTCCGCAATTTAGGGAGACTCGGTATCAAAATAAAGAATAAAAAATAGGGCTGGGGGTATAGCTCGGAGGTAGAATGCCCCTGAGTTCAATCCCCAGTACCGCAGGAAAAAAAAAAAAAAAAAGAAAAGCAATTCTTATAACTTTGGAGAAGGAAAAGAATTTTTCAACTGTGCATAAAAATAACGAAATTCACAAAAGATTGTCAATCTCAACCATATAATGGTATTCACATAGTAAGAACTAACCATGGGTGTGTGGTGGCTATCATCTCTGGTATACCCATGTGGAATGACTTTTATCTTGTGTGTGTGTGTGTGTGTGTGTGTGTGTGTGTGTGTGTGTGTGTGTCTGTGTGTCTGTGTGTCTGTGTGTGTTTCTGGGGATGGAACCCAGGGGCCTCCTACCTCTGGGCTATGGCCCAGTCCTATTTCATCTTTTACCTCAAAACAGGGTTTCTCCAAGTTGCTACGGCTCTCAGTTGCTGAGGCTGGCTTTGAACCTGAGACCCTCCTGTCTCAAACCCCCCAATACTAGGATTACACACGTGAGCCACCAACCTGGGGACTGTTACCATTTTTTTTTTTTTTTTCGCGGTACTGGGGATTGAACTCAGGGGCATTCTACCTCCGAGCTACACCCCCAGCCCTATTTTTTATTCTTTATTTTGAAACTGGGTCTCACTAAGTTGCGAGTGCCTCACTAGGTAGCTGAGGCTGGCCTCGAACCTGGATCCTCCGGTCTCAGCCTCCCGAATGCTGGGATTACAAGCGTGCGCCACCACACCCGGCTAACTGTTACCATTTTTGCCTCTCACTTTTTCTAATTTTTCCATAATGACACTGTGTTGGTAATTTAATTAAAGAGATAAAAGTTCTTCATAACTTTGAGGCGGAGGCAACGTCTGCACTTTTGAGTCTCAAACCTGAGCCGTTCCCTTCCCTAAAAAAAAGAGTCACTTGGCCAGAGTGGACTGACAGGCCACCTCAACCTTTTCTTTGGGCGACCCATTCTTTCATTTGGCCATTTATTTAATGAACACTTACTAAGCATCTACTATGTCCCAGACCCTGCGTCTTACAGGAACCAGGTTGGAATTCCATGAGAAACAATAGGGTAAGACGATAAAGAAGGAGGCCTGGGAGCCAGCTCAAGCCTTGACCAAGCTGTGTGACCAAAACCAAATTAACTTACCTCTCTGAGCCTCAGTTTCTCATCTGTCCAATGAGGACACCCGTAGTACCTAGAACTACATGAATGTTTCATGTTAAAACACGTCAGATTTAAACACTTTAGAAGACTGTTCGGCAGAATCTTTTAAAGTAGAACACTCTTAGTTCCATTCCATAGGTATTTATCCAACCCAACGTAGCCAGATGATCATCAAATGTCACATGCAAAGCTGTCCCCAACAGCATTGCTTGTAAGAAGGCAGATCCGGAAACAAAATCCTGAACGTTCATCCAGAGTCAGCTGGATGACTTACAGTGAAGCCATGCAGTTGAAATATTACATAGCAATGAATATGAGCCACTGCAATAACAAGGATGAACCTCATAAAGTGGGGGTGTAGCTCGGAGGTAGAATGCCCCGGGTTTAATCCCCAGTACCAAAAAAAAAAAAAAAAAAGTCACGCAGACCAAACATAGCACGTGGTATGAGAAGCCAGAACACAGGTTCTATCCTCGATGGGAAGAAACACGCTGAGGTGCAGCACGATGGCTTTGGGGTGCCGCTGATGTTCTATTTCTCCAGCTAGCTGTTGGGGACACGGCTGTGCTCCCTTTGTGACCCTTCATCAAGCAGTCCACCTACAGTTCCTGCCCTCCTCTGTATATACCGTAATTGAGCCAGGCATGGTGGCACACGCCTGTAATCCCATTGCCTGGGAGGCTGAGACAGGAAGATCGCAGGTATGAGGCCAGCCTCCTAGTGAGACCCTGTTTCAAAATAAATAAATAATAAATAAATAGATAAATTAAAAAATAAATAAATAAAAAATAGATAAATAAAAGATAAGTAAGTAAATAGGGCTGGAGGTGTTGCTTAGAGGTGGAATGCCCCTGGGTTCAATCTCCAGTATCACAAAAACTAGTAAATAAATGAATAGATAGATAGATAGATAGATAGATAGAGATATCTCATAATCAAATCAACAGACACTTAGATCAGTGGCTGGCACACAGTAAGAGATTGCTAAATGTTAGCTATTTAGTATCGGGGGCTAGGAAACTATATAAAGCCATTGACAGCGTGTACTTTTTTTTTTTTTTTTTTTTTTGCAGTACTGGGGATTGAACCCAGGAGCATTCTACCTCTGAACTACACCCCTATCCCTATTTTTTATTCTTTATTCTTTATTTTTGAAACAGGGGTTCACTAACTTGCAGAGGGCCTCTCTAAGTAGCTGAGGCTGGCAGTGAACCTGCCATCCTCCTGTCTTAGCCTCCCAAGTACTGGTATTACCAGCATGTGCCACCTCGCCTGGCCATGTGCTTCTTGTTAGACATTGCTTTATACAACGTATAAGCTCCTTAGTCAACAGTTTTGTGTACCCAGTGTTGTAGAGAGAAGTTTTGTGTACCCAGTGTTGTATTGTAGAGAGAAACATGGGTTCTTCATGAGAAACGTCAAGGGTACAAAGACTGAGAGTGGAGAATGACCTCCGTGTATCTGACAAAGGATGGAGGGAGGGCAGCACACTTCTAGAAGGAGAGGTGGATCCAGGAGAAAGGCAGGGGTGCGGAAGACAGGGGGATGGAACTGCGGGAGTGGAAGGAAGAATCTGGAAGGCACAGGAGACCAGTGTGGTGGCAGGGAAGGCTTCAACTAGTCGGAGTCAAAAGCTGGAAAACACAGGCTGACGATGGATAAGGAAGCGGCTATGGGCGCAGGGACCAGTCGGGAGGCCATCCCCGTGACCCAGAAGGAAGTAAATAGCATCAGGACCTTCGTCCCCGACAGGTGGCCGGTTCCCTGACGTTGCGTAACCTGCCTCCTATTTCCTCAGATCAACCAGCTGGCATGGTGGTTGGGAGGATTCGATGGAGCACGGAGTGCAAGGAGGGAGCCCACATGGACCACAGGAAGAGGCAGGTAGGGAGCACCAGGAGCTAAGGAGCGAGGCCAAATGGAGACAAGACCGGGACGCTTAGCACGCTGAACATACAAGAATGTGCTGGTTCCCATTTTTCTAGAAGCAAGCAACCAACCCAGTCCAAAGTTAAGTTTTCCTTTTTTTTTTTTTGTAGAGAGCAAAATTTCTCTGCTTTAGGGGGAAAAAAGCTCACAATGCAGGGATGATGAACTTTAGCAACTGCCCATGACTTTCAGATGAGAGGAGAGAGAGGGAGTGGTGGGGCCACCGGACCTTGGACCATGGACCATATATGTTCCACTTAAAGGATCTGAGGAACCCCATGCAGTCTGTGACAACAAAATACGGTATCATCATACTGGGGCCAGGCCTCAACATGAGTTTGGGCAGTGTTATGCTTTGGATCTGCCATGTCACCAAAGTCCCATGTGTTGGAGGTTTGGCCCCCAAAGCAGCAATATTCAGAGGTGGGGCTTTGGGGAAGTAATTGGATCCTGAGGGTTCTGACTTTATCAGCGTCCCTGGCCTGTCTGTCTGTCGCTCTCTCCCTCCCTCCCTCCCTCCCTCCCTCCTAGTTGCCATGAGCTGAGCATCTCTCCTCCACCACGCCCTTCTGCCATGACATCCTGCCCCAGCTCAGGCTGAAAGCAATGGAGCCAGCCCACCTTGGACTGAACCTCTGAAACATGAGCCAAAATGAACCTAAGCTGTTTTTCTCAAGTATTTGTCACGGTGACAAAAAACTAACTAACACAGTGGAGACAGCCCTTAGTCAACCTGCAGCACGCTGCTTAGCCAAGAACCGGGATACCAACTACACGGAAGACACGCTGCAGTGTGCACTCCATGCCAGGGGCTGTCCCAAGTCCCTCTTCTCCCTGATCCCCCATACTCCTCACCCCAGCCCTGTCATTATCCTCATTTTACAGATGAAGAAACTGAGGCACAGAGTGGTTGAAGCCACTGGATCAAAGTTATACAGCTAAAAAAGAGCTGGGATTTGTATCCAGGCAGGCTGGCCCCAGAGAGTTCACACAATGTCGTCCCTCCAGAATGTGCTGTGCAGTTTCTAGCTCATTCTCCTGGACTTCTGTTTGCCCCCAGGTGTAGAGATTGGGCCGGCCCCCGAGAGAGCTGACTCAGCAGGCCCCCATCCTCCTTCCCGCATCTGTGGAAAGCAACTCTCCTCCTAGTTTCTACATGTTGCTACACCTGGCTGCTGAGAACAGGAGCCCCTGACCTGAGGAGGCGGCCCTGGTACTTCCAGCTGAAGCTTGGTATTTTCCTAAAAAAACATAAACAATTCATGGAACAACATCAGACAAGGCCACTCAGCATCCGCAATGGATCAATACCAAGACAAGACCCCCCTCCAGGCCCGTGTGGTAGAGCACACCTGCAATCCCAGTATTTGGGAGGCCGAGACAGGAGAATTATAGACTCGAGGCCAGCCTCAGCAACTTAATGAGAACCTCAGCAACTTAGCAAGACCCTGCTTCAAAATAAAGAATAAAAAATAGGGCTGGGGGTATAGCTCGGAGGTAGAATGCCCCTGGGCTCAATCCCCAGTACCAAAACAAAACAAACAAACAAAAAAACTCTATAATTATGTCTGAACAGACACGTGAAATATGGCGGTCCTGCTGCTTCCTGGCTCTTGTCTCCTCTCCTAAGTCAGGTTCTGAAGGATTGCTCCCGCTTCCTCGCCACAGCCTGCCTGCCTTTGTCATGTCGTCTACACTGAGGCCTGCCTCAACTCTGTCGGGGTCAGCTTCTGTCTATGAAACCCAGCCATGCCCACCTTGTGAGCCCCGACACGTCACTGGGGTGCAGGAGAGCAGGAATGAGAGGTCATGTTAGCCCACTGCTGGGAATCCCCTCACCTCATTGCCTGCCCCATTGTGTATGTGGGGGCGGGAGGTACTGGGGATTGAACCCAGACCACATCCCCAGCCCTATTTTAGTTTTTATTTGGAAATGGGTCTCACTAAGTTGCTGAGAGTCTCACTAAGTTGCTGTGGCTGGCCTAGAACCTAGGATCCTCCTGTCTCAGCCTCCCAAGTACAAATGAGTTAATACGTGTGCAACACCATACCTGGCTTGCCTGCTCCATCTTATATGTCCCTGGACACCACTACACACACACACACACACACACACACACACACACACACACACACTGCGCTCAGCCACACACTCAGTACTAGAGGGCTTCTCCTGCTCAGAACTGAACAGCCAGGAGTGTTGAACCTTCCCATCCCACCCCTGGAATCCTGGTGCATGAACTGTCTCCAAGTCACTGCCTGGGGTTCTCCCCATGGTTCTACCATAACCACATGGCGCTCATCTCACCTTTACCATCAAGAAAGAACTTCAATCCAGGCACGGTGGAGCACACTTGAAATCCCAGTACTTGGGAGGTTGAGACAGGAGGATCACAGGTTCGAAGCCAGCCTCATCAACTTAGTGAGGCCCTCTGCAACTTAGTGAGACTCTGTTTCAAAATAAAGAATAAAAAAATAGGGCTGGGGGGTGCAGCTCGGAAGTAGAATGCCCCTGGGTTCAATTCCCAGTATGGCAAATAAATAAATAGGACTGGAGGTGTAGCTCAGAAGTAGAATGCCCCTAAAAAAGAAGGAAGGGAGGGGAGGAAGGAAGGAAAGAAAGAAGGAAGGGAGGGAGGGAGGGAAGGAGAAAGGAGAGAAAAAAATTCATGATGTTTCTAAACTTAATGGAATTCTGCATTACAGCTAGGCATTAGTGCAGGGACTTCCAGCATCTGCCCATTTCCCTGAGGTTTTATTATAAATTCAGCTTAGTTTGGGGAACAAACGAGAGAGAAAGAAGAAATTAAAATATTCCCTAGGGGCAGGCATGATGGCATACACCTATAATCCCAGTACCTGGGAGGCTGAGACAGGAGGATCACAGATTTGAGGCCAGCTTCAGCAATTTAGCGAGGTCCCTTAGCAACTTAATGAGATCCTGTTTCAAAATAAAAGATAAAAAAGGCTAGGGATGTATCTTGGAGGTATAATGCCTCCAGTACCAAAATAATAAAAATAAAATAAAACATTCCCTGAATAGCTACTAGATGCAGGTCCCATGACTGATGCTCCTACATTATCTTATGTGGGTGGATTGGGAAATCGGCAACAGTCACTACTGCTATTGTCATTCTGGAGTTAAATTCTACTGAGCACTTAACACCATGCTAAGCACTGTGCATATATTTTCTCATTTAATCCTCAAAAATAACTCACAGTACTACTGTTAGAGAATAGAAGATAAAGTGGTGTTTAAGATCTTAAGCCAGAGCCGGGCGTGGTGGCGCACGCTTGTAATCCCAGCATTTGGGAGGCTGAGACCGGAGGATCCGGGTTCGCGGCCAGCCTCAGCTACCTAGTGAGGCACTCCACAACTTAGTGAGACCCTGTTTCAAAATAAAGACTAAAAAATAGGGCTGGGGATATAGCTCGGAGGTAGAATGCCCCTGAGTTCAATCCCCAGTACCGCAAAAAAAAAAAAAAAAAAAAAAAAAAAAAAAAAAAGATCTTAAGCCAGACATGGTGGTGCATCCTGTAATCCCAGGACTCGGGAGGCTGAGACAAGAGGATTTCAGGTTCGAGGCCAGCCTCAGCAACATAATGAAACTCTCAGCAACCTAATAAGACCCTGCTTCAAAATAAAAAATAAAAAGGGCCAGGGGGTGTATCTTGAATGCCCCTGGGTTCGATCCTCAGTATCACACACACACACACACACACACACACACACACACAAAGAACTTGAGCCCCAGTGACAGAGCACTAGGTCTGTATCAGATCCCTCTACCAACTAAACTTGAGACCCCAAGCAAGCTGTGCAGCCCGCCCCCACCCTGGTGCCTGGAATTCCTCTTCTGCGAGGTGGAGACATGACGCACGGTGGCAGCCATTGCCGTCATACACCCTGCACTTTTGAGCACCCCTGTCATGCGAACTTGGATGTGAATCACCAGTTCTATAAACAAATCATTTCCAGCCTGTAAGCAGAGAGGTCCCCGGATGTCGCCGGGGGCAAGAAGCAGGGAACTGGGGCCTAGTCTTGGGAACAGCAGCCCCTACCTGGCAGCTTCCCTCTGACACAGCATGGCTCCCTCTCAGGGTAGAAAAGCCAGGAGAGGGACTCAGGGAGGCCGGCGGACAGAGAGCAAACCCTCTGCCATTTTGAGATAAAGGGAGAGTAATATTTACTGAGCACCTACTATGTGCGGGTACTGTGCTAGGTGCTTTAAGACCACTACCTCGTTGACTCTTCAGTAGAAGTCCATGGCAGGCAGAATGCCATTGTGCCCGTGCCACAGACAAGGAAGCAGAGGTTCAAAGAGGGGAAGCCCTGGACTGGAGGCTGGTCAGTCTAGCATCCCATCACTCTAATGAAATGCCTGAGATCATGAACTTATAAATAGAAAAGGGTTGTTCTGGCTTGCAGTTGTGGAGGTTGCAGTCCATGATCGGTGCCCTGTGCTTTGGGTCTGGTTCAAGGCAGCCATTGTGGTGGTCAGAAGCCACTGGCCAAGCAAAACTGCTCACCTCACCGGACGTGGTGGCACATGACACTGACTGAGTGATTTAGGGAAACCCCATTCCAAAATTTAAAAATAGTAATAATAATAATAATAATAATAATAATAATAATAACAACAACAACAACCTGGAAGCCGGGGGTGGGGGCGCACGCTTGTAATATTAGTGCTTGAGACTGGAGGATCCAGGTTTGCAGCCAGCCTCAGCTACTTAGTGAGGCCCTCCACAACTTAGTGAGACCCTGTTTCAAAATAAAGAATAAAAAGTAGGGCTGGAGGTATAGCTCAGAGGTAGAATGCCCCTGGGTTCAATCCCCAATACTGCAAAAATAATAATAATAATAATAATAATAACAACAACAACAACAATAATAATAATAACCTGGGCATAGTGGCACATGCCTGTAGTCACAGTACTTGGGAGGCTGAGACAGGAGGATCACAGGTTTACAGCCAAATCTCAGCAGTTCAGCAAGGCCCTCAGCAACTTAGACCTTGTTTCAAAATAAAAAATAAAATAGGGCTGGGGTGTAGCTCAGAAGTAGAATGCCCCTGGGTTCAATCCCTAGAACCAACAGAAAAGGAAGGAAGGAAGGAAGGAAGGGAGGGAGGGAGGGAGGGAGGGAGGGAGGAAGGAAGGAAGGAGAAAAACTACTCAATTCATGATCAGGAAGCAAAAAAAAAAAAGAGAGAGAAAGAAGAGATTGGGGTCCCACAATCCCTTTCAGGGGCATGTCACCAATAACCCAAGGACCTCTCACTAGGCCCCACTAGGCCCTGCTAGGTTGATGAGTCTCACTACTTGCTGAGGCTGTCCTCGAACCTGCAATCCTCCTGTCTCAGCCTCCTGTCTCAGCGTGTGCCACCACGCCCGGTGCAGGCCCCATTTTTTAATGGTTCTATCACCTCCCAACAGTACCACCACAGGACCAAGCCTTTAACACACAGGCTTAGGGGGACACTCAGCAGCCAAACTCTAGGCCTGCAATCCTGGAACATGGGAGGCGGAGGTGGGAGGACAGAGGTTCAAGGACAGCCTCATCATTGTAGGGAGACCCTGTTTCAAAATAAAAAATAAAATAGGTCTCGGGGTATTGTTCGGAGGTAGTATGTCCCTGGGTCCAATCTCCCCAGCATAAAACAAACAAACAAACAAAAAAAAAAAAAAAAAAACAGGGTCTCTAGGGAACAGATAGGACAAGGGGAGCTCAGGGCCTCCTATCTTCTATCTTCTTTTCCTCTCCCTCTTCTTTTTCTTCTTCTTCATTATTTTGTTGGGGTGCTAGTGCTGGTGATTGAACCTAGAGGCATTCTACCTCCAAGCTATTACCCCAGCCCCCCTATTTTATTTTTTATTTTGTTTTTTAGAGACAAGGTCTCACTAAATTGCTGAGTCCGGCCTCCAACCTAAAAAGCCTCCTGTCTCAGCCTCCCACGTCCTGGGATTTAGGCGGATGCCGCGTCCCCCAGCTTCCCAGACCCTTCTCTCCCCTAAGTTCCACCCCGGGTGGCTTCACTGAGACCATGGGTTCAGCCTAGGTGGGAATTCAGCGCGCAGGGCTGTGACGTCAGCGGTGGGCGGGTGCAATATCCCCCGGTATTTCCACACGCCTGGCGGGGGAGGGCGCACAAGCCGTGGCACACACGTGGTGTTGCCGGGGCTAGGATCCGAGCTGCTCGAGACAACCACATTACTAAACCATTGCCACTAACTGGGATCTCGGCGTGCAAAGCACACGTCCTCCCAACAGCCACTGGAAGGAAACCAAAATCCTGCTGAGATTGCATCGCTGGCCCAAGATCCCTGCCAAAGGTGAGGACGTGTCTTCCAAATGTGTGAGGCCCTGTGCTGCTGTCACGCAGGTTCCCATAGCAAGGTAACAATAAATCAGGACCAAGAATTTAAGTTTCAGACGCCCCCTATAGGCAGGTACTGGTATTACCCTCACTTCACAGGTGCCGACACCAAAGCCGGGATTGCGTGTATTTGTTTGCTTGCTTGCTTGTTTGTTTCTTTGTTTGTTTGTTTTGGTACTGGGTATTGAACCTAGGGACAGCCTACCTCCAAGATTTACTCCCAGCCCCTTTTGCTTTTTATTTTGAAAAAGGATGTCGCTAAACTACCGAGGCTGGCCTCAAACCTGCAATCTTCCTATCTCAGCCTGTAATCCAAACATTGGGATTACACAAGTGCACCAAGGTGCCCAGAAAGGGTCTCACTAAATTGCTGAGGGTTTTTGTGTCCTTGCTGGCCTCCATCCTCCTGTTTCAGCCTCCCAAGCAATGGGATTACAGGCCTGTGCCCATCCTTGTTGGCAAAAGCTGGAAATAGGAGGGCTGGACCCGGAGGAGTTCATACACTTGCCCAGTCTCCTCTCCAGTTAGACAGACAGATGGGCAGACAGTCAGATGGAGGCCCACCCACAGGGTTCCTCTGCCTCCCAATGCCAGTAACGCATGCAGAGCTACTTTCTGATGCTGGCTAACTACATCTAAACTCATGGGAGGGAGGTGCCTTCCTGGATTTAGAAGCTAGGACCACAGCAACCATCATGTGTCACAGTGGATTTTGTTTGCTTGCTTGTTTGCTTGTTTGTTTGTTTTGTGGGGTTGCCGTTCTGGGGATGGAACCCACGGCCTTGCACCTGCTAGGCAAGCACTAGCTACTAAGCTACATCCCAGCCTCACAGTAGGGTTTTGAACCAACATTCCAGAGGAGGAAACCACTACAAGGCATTCAGGGTGGTGATGCAGCTCCCCGCCCACACCCAGCTCCAGCATCAATCACCACATAACTACACATAGGCAGATACCCCGGACCTTGGAAGGGACAGGGGGAGAAGAGAGAGCCAATGTGTCTCAACAAACTTGTTGTGTTTGGCAACCCCAGCAAGGCCCAAAGTAGCTGGGGATAATGCGGTGAGGCCAAAGCCCCTCTGGGAAGCCCTGGCTTCACTGCATGGGGGGAATCCTTGTTCTCAGACCCCGCTCTCCACCCCTTCCCAATCCCTGGACTGTAGGCAATGCCCTTTATGGTGTAAATCGGCCCAGCTGACCCAGCCCAGAGAAGGATCCCTTGGGACACAGGGAGAGCCAAGAATTCCAAGAATTCAGGGGGGAGGGGGGCAGCCCTTGAATAAACAGGCCAGTGACTTGATATTTAGGCCAAACAGCTTTCCATCCCTGACCCAAGAGGACTCTCACTAGGATACTGGGTTCGACCTCCTGCAGGAGAGCCCCGGGCAGCCTGGGGAAGGCCAAGGTATTCATCCACTACTCCCCGGCCTTCCGCATGGTTGGCTGGAAAAAGCCTGAGCCCTAGAACTTTCCGAGGGTGTGAGCTTCCCTTGGAGGCAGGGTTCGGGGCCTTTTGCCTCCAGCAGAAACATGGCGGGGTTTCAAATTCAAAGGAATGTTCTGGTAATGAGTCTGACCTTTACTTCCCAGCCGTGCAGTCACAAAGTCTTCACACACTCCAAGGGAGAGTGGCGCGGCGGACGTTGAACCCAAGGTGCAGAGAGGTGCTGAGTAAGAATGACAGGAGGTCACCTGGAATGCCAGCTATTCGGGAGGCTTAGGCAGGATGATCACAAGTTTGAGGCCAGCCCAGGCAGATTAGTGAGACCCTGTCTCAAAATAAAATAAAAAAGGGCTATCTCATCTCAGTGATGTCAGAAATAAACTTCTATGGCGTCGTAAGAAAAGGCACGATTTGAAAGGAGTTCAGCAAGGTGAATTTCACTTTTTGCAAAAAAGGACCCTGCCACCAGCGAGTTGGTGTGCAGGAACAGCATGGTGGGAAACTGCTGGTTGTTTTATTTCTAGCACGGGGCTTCTGTGCTGTGCTCCTATTGGTGGGAATGTAGACTCCACGATCTTTATACCATCCGCTGAAGGGGATGCTGGGGGAGGGGTTGGCACTCACAATTTCCAGGAAATGTGATCTTTTAAAAAAAGAAAAATTACAAGCACACCTAAGGTTACACAATGGCAGTTTTACAGAATGGAGTCTAAGTCAAGCTATTCCTTTGATAGAAATGACCTAATTATAGTCTCACAGTGATACGTGCTTGCCTAGCAGGTGCAAGGCCCAGGGTTTGATTCCTCAACACTAAGAAAAAAAACAAGAAGAATTACAGAAGGTCATTGTTTTGGACCCACGGCTCATGCCCTGGGCTCCAACAGACTAGGCCAGAAATCAAAATGGAGTCATTCATGCTAAAGTTCCACTTCACCAAGCTGAAACTAAACTGTTTATCTGACTTTCTGAGGAATTGTGATAACAGCCAAACTTCCCAAACAGGTCAGTTTCAACTGGCATGATGATGAAGTTCCCTGAGCCTTAATCCTTAATCAATCAGTTATTTTTCTATTATTCTGTCTCCCCGGCCCCGCCTTACAAGGAAAATAACTTTGAAATCTGTTTGTCATCAGCGATCCACGCCATTCACCTAGACCAGATTTACTGTCTTTCCACAATGTGGGAACTTACTGGATAACAATAGATTCACAAGTTATGTCACTTTTGTTGGCATTAATTCAATGAATTCTCATGGTTCACTTGGTAGCCATGAGCGGGGCAATCACAGGCTCTTTTATTGCATTTCGATCTTAAGTGCTTGAAAGGTTCGGGGGAGGAAGGTCTTGAGACGGGAGACTGCTCAACAGCAGTGCACACTTTATTGGAATAAAAGCTGCAGGGGGGTCTCCAGGAAAGGTTGCAGCCATGTCTGCTTACAGACGAGAAGTTTATATAGGTTGTTTAAGAAGAGGTTCTTCAGGGATAGGGAGCTATGACTAGCCATTGCCAAGGGCGCTTGTTACATCCTGGTTAAGCAGAATAATGGGACCTTCTAGGAAGCAGAGGGGTCTGATAAGGAAGGGGCTTATTAGTCAATGCTTAGGCCAGACCCTGGGGACATTTTTGAAAAGCAGGGGAAGGATGTCCTGAGGAAGATTTGGGTCAAGATAGAGTCACTTTGGGGGGGCTCTAACAGTACCAATATCTATAACACTCAAGTCACATCACATTTTGGGAATGGGTTAATAGTAGCCACAGAGTTTAAAGGGCTGAACTGAAAGCAAAGGCAGAGAGCCCACCTGCCACAGAGCCGCCGCAGGGGGTCACATAAGGTTTTAAGGAACCAGTTTGCAGAGTGGTGGTAAGGGTAGGACTAAGAAGCTGATAGGTTTGATTTCTTTCTTCTTTCTTTCTTTTCTTTTTTTTTTTTTTTTTCTATTTACAGCATTCTACCTCTGATCTGCACCCCCAGCCCTATTTTTCATTCCTTATTTTAGAAACAGGGTTTCAGCTTAGCGGAGGCCCTCGCTAAGTTGCTGAGGCTGGCTATGAACCTGCAATCCTCCCATCTCAGCCTCTCAAGTGCAAATGTGCACCACCATACCCAGCTCATAGGTCTGGTTTCTTTGATAGGGGTCTGATACCCCATACATCTTTGTGCTTCTAATATGCTTTGATACGTTTACAGGTGGTCATTATTTATTAACACAGTTCATTTACTCATTGGTTTGTGCCTTATAATTGTGCTGTGCAAATGGGTTATTCTTCTGCACATCTGGGGATCATCTCTTTCCCCCAGAAAGTTACCAAGTCATTCTGCCTTAGCACTTATGCTCAAAGTGGGATCGCTCAGGACAAACCGCTGCTTTACAAAATGGAGTCACTAGCAGGATGTGGTGGCACACAACTGTAATCCCAGTATTTGGGAGACTGGTTAGGGGCACACAGCAGGGGTGGGCTGTTACTGGGATTGAACCAGGGGCATTCTCCCTGTGAGCTACACTCCCGGCCCTATTTTACTTTTAATTTAGAAACAGGGTGTCAGCGTAGAAGAGGGCCTCGCTAAGTAGCTGAGGCTGGCTGTGAACCTGCAATCCTCCCGTCTCAGCCTCTCAAGTACTGGGATTACAAACGTGTACCACCACCCCAAGCTCATAGGACTGATTTCTTTGATAGGAGTCTGATACCCCATACATCTCTGTGTTTCTAATTTGCTTTGCTATGTTTACGGGTGGTCATTATTTATTAGCATGGCTAATTTATAATTGGGCTGTGTGGCTGGGAGTCATTCTCAATGAGTTCCACATCTGGGGGTCATCTCTTTGCCCCAGTAAGGGGTGGGGGTCTGGACTTCCTCAGGTTCCCAAGGTTCCTGGCATCGATGAGTGGTGGCATCGAGGGGTGCTGGCTGGCGGCACCTGAGCCTGACCTTCCTCACGGATCCTTAGTTTACTAAGCAGCTCAGGAATCTCAGGTGGGGAGAGGGGCCATTATGATTAAGGGTGTGGGCCTGCTGAGGGGTTTTGCCTGAGAAGCAGGCCCTGCAGGGTGAAGGTAAAGATTATGAACTTTCTAGATTTTAAAACTAAAATTCCTGCTTCCTTTCCAGTGTGTCTGCTTCTTACCCGTTATTTCTTCCTATCCTACCTCAGCTCAACAACATCAAGAGAAAGCTTTAATGCAAACCTGGGAGGGACCTTCTCTGGCAGAACAGAGAGAGCCACCGGTACAGTCTAAGGTGGGCGTCTTTTTTTTTTTTTTTTTTTTAATGTCTTGAGGGAGGGGGGCAGTTCATGGAGGATCTAATTGAGGACTAGCGTAGCCAGGCATTGATCAGGTAAAGCTGGTGCAGTTTACAATCGTCATTAGTACACCGGGTTATCCGATCATTCCCTGGGGGTCGGAAAAGTGGCAGTAGAAGATATGGCTGCTGGGTTGCTCTGTCTTTTATCAGAGCTAGCCAGATGGTTGTCTTTGCTGGGGCATTTTTTTTTTTTTCCTTATTCTTGCAGTTATTTGAGTAAAGTTCTTTCAAGAGATGGAGGTGGTGGTATTACAGTGTGAATGGAGGCCTTCCTGAAGAGTATAAGAAAGAGAAACCATCTTTTCTATCAAAGTTATAAGGTCATATAAAAACTGACTAGTATCCATTTTGTAACAGTAGCTTAGGAATCTATTTTGAAACTTTTGTGTCTGTGTGCTCTGCTATGGGAAGTATAGGTTTCCTATTTCTCCTTTGTTCTAAAGAAAAAAAAAAAAAAAACTTGCCCAGTGGGAAACTAGCCAGCCGGATTAGATTGTGAGGTCTCACCCTGGCCAATGGGGGATGTCACAGTGGACCATGTATTAGGAGGATAGAAGAAAGCCCGGACTGCCCACGCACTGTGCTTACCCAGATTTATGGTGTGCGCGCACCCTTCTGGGCAGAAGTAAGGTATCTTGCAGAGTTACTTTGGAGTTCATGAGTATTTATTACTCCCCTAAAATCTCTTTGTAACAAGAGCTGAGCTGTGGAAGGTGAGGGGTTGGAGCCGGGTAGATGGAAGGCTTGGAGTTGGGGAGATTGGGGGGATTATAGTTGTTCCTACTTGTGGATATTTTTGCCAGAATCAAATATAGCTGTTGCTGTGATGGGGGGGCGGGGCAACAAGGAGATCTGGAGGAGACCTCTACTCTGAACTTCCCAGTCCTTGGTTCATCACAGAAAAGAACTTAAGGATGAGTCAGGTTTCAGCAGACAGAGCTGTATTAGAAAGCAGAAGGCAGAGCTGGGCGTGGTGGTGCACGCTTGTAATCCCAGCATTTGGGAGGCTGAGACTAGAGGATCTGGGTTCGCGGCCAGCCTCAGCTACCTAGTGAGGCACTCCGCAACTTAGTGAGACCTGGTTTCAAAATAAAGAATAAAAAAATAGGGCTAGGGGTGTAGCTCGGAGGTAGAATGCCCCTGAGTTCAATCCCCAGTACCGAAAAAAAAAGAAAAGAAAGCAGAAGGCAAAGGTCTGCACTCTCAGAGTTAAGTGTGGGCAGTCTTAAGAGACGCACTGCTAGGACTTAAGGTCAAGTTCTTATTAGGGTTCATAATTAGGGAGAATGTGGATGATCCTGAGGGGCTGGGCTTCTTTCACAGCTGGGAAATATTGAGCAAGACCCTCTTCCCCACTAGGGGATCTGGTCTGGTGTGCAGGTTTCAACTCACACGGATGTCTCTGGCTGTTCAGTGTTCACGCAGGTGATCCGGCCAGAGGGTCACGTCCCAAACGCACGCTGGCCACAAGCCTAGAGGTTAATGGACTCTGTCTACTGAGGTCTTGCTCCTGTTTCGCTACAGTTCAGAAAACTTACAGGGAAAAGGAAAGTTAAAAATTAAATATGTGGACTGTTTGGTATGTCCTTAAGTCCTGACCCTTTTCTAGACCTTAGGTTTCTTTGTCCAACTCATGAGTTGTTTATAATTTTTTTTTTTGGTAGTACTAGGGATTGAACCCAGGGACATTTTACCTCCAAGCTACACTCCCCCTCCCCGATCTTTTTTTTTTTTTTTCTTTTTGAAACAGGGTCTCTCTAGGTTGCTAAGAGTCTCACTACTTGCTGAGACTATCCTTGAACCTTCGATTCTTCTGTCTCAGCCTCCCAAGCACTGGGATTACAGGTGTGCACCAGCACACCCGGCTTTGTTCTGTATTTTAACAGGGATATTTTTTCCTATAAAGACTCTTTCTTCTCCTATATCTCCAAATTTCTCTCTCATAGCTTTGCTGATTATTTGTGACCTCTCCATCTTGGGGATCAATTCCTGTTAAAGTAGCCCCCAAAACATTATTCTGAATTCATTAGAAGCCCAGGTGGTGAACTCAAAAAGTGGGCGGAGCCCAGCATGGTGGTGCACGCTTGTAATCCCAGTATTTGGGAGGCTGAGACTGGAGGATCACAGGTTCGCGGCCAGCCTCAGCTACTTAGTAAGGCCCTCCACAACTTAGTGAGACCCTGTTTCAAAATAAAGAATAAAAAATAGGGCTGGGGGTACGTGTAGCTTGGAGGTAGAATGCCCCTGGGTTCAATCCCCAGTACCATAAAAATGAAAAAATAAAAAATAAAAATAAATGGGCCGAACCACTCTGGTGTAGTGGTAAGTTCGACCTAACGCTGCCCCCACACCTTTGAAGTTTGGCTTCAAGTGTTCTCCACCTGCAGGGGACTGTCCCCTACCCTCAGAACAAGAGCCAAGTCTCAGCCAATCAACAGCAGCTGACTGTTCAAACCCGGTTCAAAAAAGACCAATACAAACTGGAGTGGGTCAGGCTGTCTCTGCACCTCACTTCCCTTTTCTGTACGGCGCTTCCTCTTCTCCAGGTATAAATGCCACCTGCCCGCGTGGCAGAGGCGGACATTCTGAGTTAGTTCTGGTTGGAACTGCTGCTTGATTCTAGAATTGCAAATAAAGCCAATTAAAATTGCAAAACTAGGGTTATTGTAATTTGTGTCTTTCAACAGAGAAAAATCTGGGAGGAGGTGACATTTGACCAGGGCCTAAAGGGCTTGAAATACCAGAATGTCGTGACAGTCAGGAGCTTTCCTGGTGGCCCTGCACCTTCAGAAAGGAGCCCACAGGGGCTGCTCAGATGCATCTGTGGACAGGGTCCCCGAGTTAGTCCCCAGGCTTCCCGAAGCCAGGCTGTCTTGGATACCTGGTGTGAGTTCCTGGCTTTATGCAAAGCAACTAGCACTTTCTTGTTCCCAGCCTGGGCGCAGCCATAACCAAAGCCTTTGTTTCCTTCTGGGGCAGAAGTCTTTGTTTCCAGTCCTTTCCTCCAGTCTCCTCCACCCACAACCTGCAAAAGTCACAGATAAGAAGCTCATTTCAGACAGCGACTTTAGGAGCTGGGGAGAAGCGGAACAAGGCCAAGTGTCTGCCGTGCTTCCAGGCCAGCCTTGGGGCAGACCTCTGTCCACAGACCTGCACCTCCCGTCTGTGTCCTGCTCCAGTGCTGGGGACAGAGGACACACGGTGATTCCTGCACCATTTGTGCCCTCAGGAAGTCCCCAGGCTGGGAGAGACTCAACATGTAACTAACCCGGGGCCATAAAGTGTTTCTGGTGCCCTCTTTGGGGATCTTGATGGGAGATAAAACTGCCATCACTCAGGGTCTCCAGTACCAGCTACTTCATTTGCAGGGCCCGGTGCAGAATGCAAAAGAAGTTCCCCTTGTTCAAAACTCATCTTGAAGACAGCAACAGTGGAGTAGTAAACCTTGTGTGGAGAACTTCTAAGTGCAGGGCCCTGTGTGCCTGCCCAGGTCACCTGTCCTTGAAGCCAACATGGCCCTCACCCAAAAGACATTTATTTTATTTTATTTTATTTTTAATTGGTGCATTGTAATCATACATCTTTGTTAGGTACAAACTGATAAAGGCATACATGCACACATTTCTCATTTAACTCTTCCCTAATTCCCGCCCCACTCCCTCGCCCTCCCTCCTTCTCAAGTTCAGTTTAGTGATTGACTTTAATGTGTTTGTGAAAGTACATCATGTACATTAGGGTGTCCCCTACAATCCCTTCAGTTAAGTCACTTTCTTTGCTCATCCAAGGTTTCTCCTTCTTCATCTGGAGTCCCTCTTATGTCCCATTTTCTCCCTAGCTTCCACATATTAGGGAGAACATGTGATTTTTTTTTTCGGTACTGGGGATTGCACTCAGGGGCATTCTACCTCTGAGCTATACCCCCAGCCCTATTTTTTATTCTTTATTGTGAAACAGGGTCTCACTAAGTTGCGGAGTGCCTCACTAGGTAGCTGAGGCTGGCTGCGAACCTGATCCTCCAGTCTCAGCCTCCCAAAGGCTGGGATTACAAGTGTGTGCCACCATGCCCGGCTGAGCATATGATTTTTAACTAGTGCAACTACTTTGGAAAACAGTATGGAGAATCCTCAGACGAATGGGAATGAACCTACCATATGATTCAGCAATACCACTTCTGGGTATCTACCCAAAAGAATGGAAACCAAACTATCAGACCAATGCACGTGTATCTATGTTTATAGCTGCACATTTCACAATTGCCAGACTATGGAACCAGCCAAGATGTCCATCGACAGATGAGTAGATTACAAAACTATGGGATATGCCCACAATGGAATTTTACTCAGCCGTAAAGAAGAACAAAATCATGTCATTTGCAGGAAATGGATCTGGAAAACACTATGTTAAGTGAGATTAGTCAGTCCTAAAGACATTTTTGATCTGATGAGAGATGTGGACAGGTGATTTTGTCTGGGGTGACGGGTTGACTCCTCAACTCAGGAACTCAGGATCGGCGGGGCCCTTGGCTAACTTGACAGAAAAGAATTTCGGCACGCGCCAGTCAAAGACATCGACAGAGGCTTATTAGGAAAATAGGAGATATACATTCAAGGGAGAATGCAGGTGCTGAGATGGGGGAGTTCAGGGCTCTTTTCTTATAAGGGACTTTCATGAGGAGTAGGATAGAGCACGTGTGTGAGGTCAACCCCCGTCCGGTAGCCCCGAGGCAGTTTCTAGTGGTCTAGTCATCCTTGGGGTCCTCAGGCTGAGGAGTCCTCCATTACCTAATCAACAGATAAGCTGGAGAGTATACTAAATTAATATCTGTGTTGTTAGCAATGCACAGGGCAGTTAGAGTTTCTTTCAGTTAACTCTGGGATCTACAGATTTCCCAGGAATTTGGGAGACAGGCCTGGGAAAGAGAACTGGTTTGGGGAGTAAAGGTGGAAGCGCTTTAGCATCAGGTTCTTACATTAAAGTTATCTTTTAGCTGGGTGTGGTGGCACACACTTGTAATCCCAGTACTTGGGGGGCAGGTTCGTGGCCAGCCTCAGCTACTTAGTGAGAACTTGTTTCAAAATAAAGAATAAAAAATAGGGCTGGGGGGTGTAGCTTGGAAGTAGAATGCTCCTGGGTTCAATCTCCAGTACCGCAAAAACAAAAATACAAAACAAAAAGAAAGAAAAAGTTATCTTTTACTTTTCCTTCCTGTCTCCTTTCTACTTATTTATTTCTTCTATCCTACATCAATTTCACTTCTCTGCCTTCCATTTCTTGGTCAGTAAAATTGGGTTTGGACCTTCCCCTTACATTGGGTTGCTATGAGCATTAAATAAGTTATATTTATAAATCCCCTAGAAGCCAGGCATGGTGATACATGCTTGTAATCCCAGTTCTTGGGAGGCTGAGACCGGAGGATCCGGGTTCATGGCCAGCTTCAGCTACTTAATGAGGCCCTCCACAACTTAGTGAGACCCTGTTTCAAAATAAAGACTAAAAAATAGGGCTGGGGGTGTAGCTTGGAGGTAGAATGCCCCTGGGTTCCATCCCCAGTGCCGCCAAAAAATTTTATTAACTAATTAATAAAAAATAAAAATAAATCCCCTAGAACAGAAATGAGCATGGAATAAACCCCCTATACGTCATAGCTATTGTTATTACCATAGGTTCAAAAGAGGGGAGAAGGGCCAGTTCTGGGGGGAAGGAAGGAAGCACTTCCAAGAATAGCTTCATTAAGGAGCTGGGTGCACACCTGAAATCCCAGTACTTGGGAGGCTGAGACAGGAGGATCACAGGTTGGAGGACAGGCTCAGCAACATAGCAAGACTCCCAGCAACCTAGTGAGACCTTGTTTCAAAGCAAAAAATAAAAAGGACTGAGGATGTAGTTCAGAGGCAGAATGCCCCGAATTCAAGTTCCAGTAAAACACACACACACACAGAATAGCTTCATTAGAAGAGATGCTGATGGGCGTGGTGGTGCACACTGGTAATCCCAGTACTCTGGAGGCTGAGACAGGAAGATGCCAGGTTCAAGACCAGTCTCAGCAACCTAGTGAGACCCTGTTTCAAGATAAATAGAGATAGGGGTGTAGTTCAGTGGCAGAACACCCCTGGTTTCAATCTCTAATACCAAAAAAAAAAAAAAAAATGATGCTGCATGAACTGAGCTTTGAAATACAGATATGTGTTCCCCACAGAGACAAAATACAGGACTTTGCACTTGATTTATGGAAGTGTTATGGCGGCAGATTCACCTTACTCCATGTGTTTTGTTTAGGTAATTATTCAAATGAGTTTACCTTTCCTGGATCCACATCCTGGGGCTCACAAGCTCCTTCAACACTTAGTTGTATGACCTTCACTCCTGCGTGCTTGGTTTTCCTCACCTGCAAAATGGGTCTAATGGTAATATCCACTCAGTAGGCTGTTGGAAGGGTCACACATATAAAGCCCTTTGCAGAGAATGATCTGGAAGAAGTGTCTAGCCAGAAGAGACACTAGAAATGCACTGGGCCAAGTCAAGAGGCAGTCTACGAAATAACTGACCCGTGCATTACTTTCTAGGACTGCCATAGCCAAATGCCAACACTGGGTGGCGTAAACAGCAGGATTTTGGCTGGATGTGGTGGCGCACTCCCGTAATCCCAGTACGTGGGAGCCTGAGACAGGAGGATCAAAGGTTCAAGGGCAGCCTCAGGAAGTAGTGAGACTCTCAGCAACCTAGTGAGAGCCTGTTTCTAAATAAAAATAAAATAGGGCTGGGGGTGTGGCTCAGAGGTAGAATGCCCCTGGGGTCAATCCTCAGTGGAAAGAAAGAAAGAAAGCAGGGAGGGAAGGAAGGGCAGGGAGAGAGGGAGGGAACAAACCAACCAGGATTTTGTTCTCTTGCCATTCTGAAGTCTGGAAATACTGCATCCGTGTGTCAGAGACTTGGCTCCTGCAGAGACCTCTCTCCTTGCCCCGCAGAGCGCCGACTCCTTGCCTTGTCCTCAGACCGTCTTTCCCCTGTGCAATACCTGGGTGTCTCTTTGTGTCCAAATTTCCTCTTCATACAGGGACCTCGGTTAGGACTCCCTGAGGAGTCATATTTTTTCTTAATCACGTGTGTGTGTGTGTGTGTGTGTGTGTGTGTGTGTGTATACCACCACATCCAGCTTTTAATCACCTCTTTAAAGACCCTAATTCAGAGCTGGGTGTGGTCTGTAATCCTTGTACTTGGGAGGCTGAGACAGGAGGATCGCAGGTTCGAGGACAGCCTCAGTAAGTAGTAAGACTCTCATCAACCTAGTGAGACCCTGTTTCAAAATAAGAAATAAAAAATGAGCTGGTGGTATAACTCAAAGGTAGAATGCCTCTGGGTTCAATTCCCAGTACCACAAAAAAAAAAAACAAAAACCTATTTCAGCCAGGCGTGGTAACACACACTTGTAATCCCCGTACTTGGGAGGCTGCCTCAGCAATTTGGTGAGCCCTGTTTCAAAATAAAAAATAAAATAGGACTGGGGGTATATCTCAGAGGTAGAATGTCCCTGGGTTCAATCTCCAATATCACACACACACAAAAAGAAATTAAAATAAAATAAAGACCCTATTTCTAAATACAAACACATTCTGAGATATGAAGAGTTAAGGCTCCAACATATGAACCTGAGGAAACACAACATAGACCTTAACAATCTCTGCTTTCAAAGATGTCAAGGTCAAAAAAGACAAAAAGAATCCAAAAAGGCATGAACACTAAGTGTCACATGTACTCTGGGATTAGGTCCTGGACCAGAGGGAAAAAAAATTTCTTATGTTATAAAAGATGTCAGTGACACAACTGGCAAAATCTGAATGAGGCCAGTAGATTTCATAATAATATTGTATTAATGTCAATTTCCTGATTCTGATAAAAATGTGCTATGAATATGTAATAGGAACTTCTTGATTTTAAGAAATATACACTGAAGTATTTGGAACTATCAGGCAACCATGTCTGCACTGTACTCTTAGGAAAAGGTTTATAGATGGATGGATGGGTGGATGGATGGATGGATGGATGGATGGATGACGGATGGATGGATAAAGCAATTGCAAAATGTTAACATAAAAGTGAAGTGTATGCAGGGATTATTGGTTTTATTTTTGTAACATTTTTGTCTTTTCAGCCTTTTATAATTGAAAGAAAATTTTAAACACAGCTATGAAAAACTAGGCCGTAGGTAACTGTCCAGGGACAATATGGTAAAGTCAAGGAAGAAAGAGAAGGACAATTTTTTGAGTACCTATCAAATGTCGGGGAATGTCCATGGTCTTAATAACAGCCTTGCAAGGTCATTAATACAACCCTCTCTTCAAATTTTAGGGAACTGGGGCATGGACTGCTTAGCTTTCTTGCCTTAAGCCATTTGGGGCATTGATAAGGCACCCCCCAACCCCTACTTGGCCACCTTGGTCACCCAAAGCAGCCTCAGGAAAGGTCCCATCCCCAGGGAAGTAGTGGGTTTTCCAAGGCAGGTAATCATTCCTGACTTTACAAACCTGTTGCTTTCTCTGAGTCCCCCCAAACCAGAGGGCAGGCTACAGATGTTCAGCATGGGAGGAAGAGGAAGCAGAGACCCAGCACAAACTGAACAAAGTGTTTTTATAAATTCGTGAAAAGAGGCCTTATTAGAAAGGGCTTGGGCAGGAGGCAGCGTGGGGCTTGCAAGGCGTCTGATCGTTTTCCGCAGGCTCCTGGCAAGCGGGGATCATTAGCAGATTATGTTCTGGGTAAACTCAGCGTCAGCTCCATATTATGGGATTTTATGGGATTTATGCACAGAACTTTCCTACAAAGCAAGGTATTATAGGATGGATTAGGCGGTTCCTGGCTCCCTCTCTGTCTTATTTTTTAGCAGAGTCTTTGGGAGGCCCGTGGTCAGAGACTCTGGGCCTCGCACCAGGACTTCTGTGTCCTGCTGGCTCTAAAACAGCCCATGAGGACAAAAAGATCATTGAGTGGGCTTTTCATAACGGAAACTCGTTATAACAACATTGGGAATATGTAAAAAGTCATTAAAAGAAAATTAAAAAACACCAGGCGCAGTGACGCACACCTGTACTCCAGTACTTAGGAGGCTGAGATAGGAGGCTGAGGCCAGCCTCAGCAACTCAGACCTTGTTTTTGTTGTCGTTGTTGTTTTGTGGTCCTGGGAATGGAACCCAGGGCATTCTACCTCTGAGCTACACTCCCAGCCCTATCTTACTCTTTTTTAAAATTTTGAAACAGGGTCTCACTAAGTTGCAGAGGCCTCACTAAATTGCTGAGGCTGGCCACAAACCCATGATCCTGTTGCCTCCGCCTCCCAAGTCCTGGGATTACAAGCATGCACCACCAAGCCTGGCTGAGACCCTGTTTGAAAATTAAAAATAAAAAGGACTGGGGGTATAGAATGGCTAGCATGTAGAATGCCCAGGGAGGTAGAATACCCCTGAATTTGATCCCCAGTACAAGGGGGAGGAGGAGGAGGAGGAGGAGGAGGAGGAGGAGGAGGA
>PVLC010008440.1:15802-58443 GCA_004027655.1 Graphiurus murinus | reverse complement strand
GGTACTAGGGATTGAACTCAGGGGCATTCTACCTCCGAGCTATACCCCCAGCCCTATTTTTTATTCTTTATTTTGAAACCGAGTCTCACTAAGTTGCGGAGTGCCTCACTAGGTAGCTGAGGCTGGCCGCGAACCGGGATCCTCCGGTCTCAGCCTCCCGAATGCTGGGATTACAAGCGTGCGCCACCACGCCCGGCTTTACTTCTGCCCTTTCAATAAGGAAAAGCTAGACAAAATGAAATTCTTTTAGCTTTTAAAAATCATCAGAGAACTGAGGTCACAGAGAAAAACACTCTTTGAATATTTGAAGAGACAGGCAGATCCAGTATGTATTATTTCCTTACATGGTACAGAAGCTGCTAGATGCCAAAAAATTACCTGCCCTGCAGGAAATATCAAAAGTTATCTAGACAGAAAAAAAATGAAAAAAGTCAGAAACATGAATCATCACTAAGAAAGGACGTGAAAGAAAAATTAATGTAGGCAATATGAAACTTATTTTTAATCATTCTAAGAGGTAACTGCTTATAGGAAGTAATAATACTTCAATGTCATGGATGACTATAGCAGATAAATAAGTGAAATGAATGACAATGATGCCAAAAAGGATACATGGAAGAATTGCTCATACTCTGTTAAAAAGGTACCTGCACAGTGGGATGTGGTGGCACACGCTTGTAATCCCAGTACATTGGGAGGCTGAGACAGGAGGATCGCAGGTTTAAGGTCAGTCTCAGCGACTTAGGAAGATCCTGTTTCAAAGTAAAAAGTTCTGAGGGTGTAGCTCAGAGGTAGAATGCCTCTTGGTTGAATCCCTAGTAACACACACACACACCCCCTACACAGCCCATGAAGCAATACAGTAGTATTTGAAAGCAGAATTCAATTTAAATTTTTTGTGTTGTAAAAAATAATCACTAAAAAGGCTAAGAAAAATAAGTATAAATGTAAAGAGAGGAAATAAGATGCTCAATCAACACCACATGGAATAAAGCACAATCCCAATCAAAATTCTAGTGAACATTTTGTAGATACAAACTGATTCTAAAATACATATAAAAAGGCAAATGACCAACAATCTAAAAAAGAAGAACAAAGAGGGCTCATATTATCTGATTTCAAAACTGATTCTGCAGTAATCAAGACAACATGGTATCAGCAAAAAGAAGCACAGACATCAATGGAACAGAATAGAGAGCCCAGAAAATAAACCCAAGAAAATATAATCAACTAATTTTTTTAAGACTGTAAAGCCATTTGCTATTGCCAGAGGGCTGGTAGGGAATGGGAGAGAGAAGGATTTTTTTTAATTTATTTTTTCAGTTGATCTTTTTACTTAATAGACTTTATTTTTTTAAAGCAATTTTAAGTTTACAGCAAAACGGAATGGAAGGTAGAGATTTTTCACCTATACACAGCTTCATTTACTATCAAAATCTCTCATCAGCAGGATACGTTTTTTTATAATTCATGGATCTACAGTGGCAAGTCATTCTCAAAGTGCATAGTTTACACTGGGGTTCACTCTTGGTGCTGCATATTCTATGGGTTTGGATAAGCATGGAATCACATGAATCCACCTAGATTCCCTGTGATCCATGTATTCATTCCTCCCTCCCCTAAACCCTGGATATCACTGATCTTTTTCCTGTCTCTATAATCTCACCTTTACCAGAATATCATACAATTGGAACCATACAGCCTTTTCAGACTGGCTTCTGTCACTCAGTAATATTCACTGAAGGTTTTTCCATGACTTCATGGCTTAACTTTTTTCTTTCTTTCTTTCTTTTTTTTTGTACCAAATTCCATTGTCTGGATGTATTAGTTTCTTTATTCATTCACCTGCTGAAAGAGTTTTTGGTTATTTACAAATTTATGAATTATGGATAAAGCTTCTGTAAGACATACACATATACAGAGTTTTGTAAACACATAAGTTTTCAACACATTTGGCTAAACCCCAAGGATACAATTGCTTGATCATATGGTAATAGGATGTTTAGTTTTCTAGAAAACTGCCCAATTGTTTGTGTAAATTCATTTTACAATTACACTGCCAAAGTGTCTGTGTAATTTCATTTCCCCACTAGTAATGAATGAGAATTCCTGTTACTCCACAATCCTGCCAGTATTTGGTGTGGTTACTGTTATATTCTGGACATTGTAATAAGTATGTAATGATACCTCCATCAGCTTTTTTTTCTTTTTTTTTTGGGTGGTGGTGATGGTGGGGAACCCAGGGGCACTTTACCTCGAACCTATACCCCCAGCACTTTTTATTCTTTGTTTTGAAGCAGTGTCTCACTAAGTTGCTGAGGGTCTAGCTAAGTTGCTGAGGCTGGCCTCGAACCTGCGGTCCTCCTGTCTCAGCCCAAGTACTGGGATTACAGGAGTGCACCACTATGCCCAGCTCATTGTTTAAATTTAATGATATGTGAGGTTGAGTATCTTTTCAAATGCTTACTTGCCATTTGTATATGTTCTGTGGTGAGCTATCTTTTCAGGCATTTTGTCCAATTTTTTCATCAGGTTATTCATTTACTCAACTGACTTTTTTACTCAGGCATAAATGGAAATTAATTAAGAAAGAATAGTAAATGGTGCTGTAAAGGCAAAATAAAAATTATAGAGCTTCCAGAAGGAAAAAAACCACAGAAAACTTACATGACCTTAGGTTTAGTAATGAAGTTTTAGATACAGTACCAAAAGAAGCATGGATGGGAGCCAGGTGTGGTGGCACACACCTGTAATGTCTGTACTTGGGAGGCTGAGAGAGGAGAATTACAGGAAGGAGGCCAACCTCGACAACTGAACAAGACTCTTTTTCAAAATAAAAAACAAAAGGTCAGAGGTAGAACACCCCTGAGTTCAATTCATAGTACCACAAAAAGAAAAAAAAATAATATGGGAATCCTGAAGTGGCTCACTGAGGAGCTGAGTGAACCATATATTAGGTCATAAAACAAGTCCCAATAAGTTTAAAAAGGCCTGAGATAACAAAAGGTATCTTTACCAACCACAATGGAATTAAATTAAAAATCAGCAAGAGAAGGATATTTTGAAAATGATTTTTTTTTTTTTTGGCATTGCTAGGGATTGAACCCAGGGACATTCTACCTCTGAGCTACACCCTCAGCTCTATTCTATTTTTGTTTTGAAACAGAGTCTTGCTAGGTTGCTGAGAGTCTTGCTACATTGCTGAGGCTGTCCTCCAACCTGTGATTCTCCTGTGTCAGCCTTCCAAGTACTGACATTACAGGCGTCAGCCACCATGCCCAGCTGAAAATTCATTTTAAAAGCGGAAAATAAACATCATGCTCCTAGATAACAAAAAGGTCAAAGAAGAAACCACACAGAAAATTACAAAGTTCTTCAAACGGAACTGTTAAATACAATCTACCAAAACATCTGAGATGCAGCAGGAGTACTCAGAAATTTATAGCCATAAATGGCTACCTTAAAAATAAATATCTAAACAGTAACCTAGCCTCTTGCCTTAATAAACTATAAAAGTAAAAAAAACAAACCTAAAGCAAGCAGTCAGAAGGAAATAATAAAGATTAGGGAGTAAATAAATGAAATAGAGAAGACAAAGACTATAAAGAAAAATCATTGAAAGCAAAAGTAGGCACTTAGTAAAGATCGATAAGATTAGCAAACCCTTTAGCCAGACTGACCAATAAAGGGAAGGAAGACTCATTACTAGAACAAGAAACGAGAGGGAACATTACTGCCAATCTAACAGAAATAAAACAAAGGAATGCTATGAACCATTATGTGACAACAAATTAGATAGCTTAAAAAAAATAGTAAAATCCAGCAAAACATAAGCTATAGAATCTGACTTAGGAAGAAACAAGCACTATAAAGAGACCTATAACAAATGAAGAAAATGAATTAGTAATCAAAAAGCTACCCACAAAATAGCCAAGGCCCACATGGCTTCGGCTGATTAATTCTACTCAATATTTAAAGAAAAATTAACACCAAGTCTCCACAAACTCTTAAGAAAGGTAGAAGACAAGGGAACACTTCCTAACTTATTGTAAGGCCAGTATTATTCTGATACCAAAACTAGACAGATATCATGAGGAACCTACAGACCCAATATCCCTTATTAATATAAACACAACATCCTCATCAGGATACTAACAGCAAGGTGTTGTGGCACACACCTGTAATTCCAGTACTTGGGAGACTGAGACAGGAGAATCACAGGTTCGAAGACAGCCTCAGCAATTTAGTGAGACCCTCAGCAACCTAGTCAGACCCTGTTTCAAAATGGTAACAAAAAGGACTGGGGGTGTGGCTTAGAAGTAGAATGCCCAATACCCTGGGTTCAATCTCAAGTACCACACACAAAGAAGGGTACTAGCAAAGCAAATCCAGACACATAAAAAGGATTATCTGCCGGGCGTGGTGGCGCACGCTTGTAATCCCAGCATTTGGGAGGCTGAGACCAGAGGATCTGGGTTCGCGGCCAGCCTCAGCTACCTAGTGAGGCACTCCGCAACTTAGTGAGAACTGGTTTCAAAATAAAGAATAAAAAATAGGGCTGGGGGTATAGCTCGAAGGTAGAATGCCAAATAAAAGTTTGGTTAAATATATGAAAATCAATGTTATACACCATATTAGTAGATGTAAAAAAATCACATGATTATCTCAATAGATACAGGAAGAGGATGTGATAAAACCCAATGTCTTTTCATGAAAAAAACAGTTAACAGGGCTAAAGGTGCAGCTCAGTGGTAGCATGACTGCCTAACATGTTTGAGGCCCTAAGTTCAATCCTCAGCACCAGAAAAAAAGGGAGGGTAGGGAAGGAGGGAGGAAAGGAGGGAAAAGAGGAAGGAAGGAAGGATTGATTTTAAAAGGCCCCTGCTTAGGGCTGAGACTCAGTGGCTCAGTGGTAAAGCACTTGCCTAGCATGTGTGAAGCCTGAGTTCAATCCCCAGCACTGCCAAAAAAGAAAAAAAAACACTCAAAAACTGGAAATAGAAGGAAAACTCAACCTTATAACTGGCACCTATGAAAACTCCACAGAGGACAACATACTTAATGGTTAGGGATTGAAAAGGCAAGGAAGAATGTCTACTCTCTCCACTTCAATTCATCAGTGTACTGAAGGTTCTAGCAAGGGCAACCAGGAATGAAAACTACTGATGTTGTAAAGAAGTACAATTATCTCTATTTGCAAATGGCATGATCTCGAATGTGGAAATTCTAAGGAATTCACTAAAAAGTACTAGAACTAATAACTGTGCTCAGCAGAATTGCAAGAGACAAGAAGAATAAGTGAAAATCCGCTGTAGTTCTAACTTACAATGATGATCAATCCAAAAATAAAATTAAGAAAACAAATCCACTTACAATAGCATAAAATTAAAGTACTTAGGAATAAATTTTGTCATGAAGATAAAAACTTTGCACACTGAAAATTACAGAATATAACTGAAGGAAATTTAAAAGATCTAAATAATTGGAAAACAGTTCGACTGTAAGGCTTAATATTGTTAAGATGTCAATATTCCCCAAATTTATCCACAGATTCATTTAAATTCCTAGCAAAATTCAGCTGCCAATTTTGCAGAAACTGATAAGCTGACTCTAAAGTTCATACTGAAATGGAAGGAACCCAGAATGTCCAAAACACTTGTTAAAAGAGAAAACAAGACTGGAGTCACACTTCTCAATATCAAAACTTACTACAAAGCTTTGGGTACTAAGACTGTGGTACTGGATTCTTGTAGACATAGATTGATGAACAGAATTAAAAATCTAGAAATAAACTCTCATATTTATGGTCTACTGATTTTTGTGTATTTGGTACTGGAGATTGAAACCAGGGGCATTCTACCTCTGAATTACATTCCCAGCCCTATTTTATTGTTTATCTTGAAACAGGGTCCCACTAAGTTGTTGAGGCTGGCCGCAAACCTGTGATACTCCTGTCTCAGTCTCCCAAGAACTGGGATTACAAGCATATGCCACCATGCCTGGCTGGTCAGCTGATTTTTGACAAGGCTGCCAATACTATTCAATGGGGAAAGAATAGCCTTCTGAATAAATGGTGCTAGGACAACTGGATATCTATCTGCAGATGTAACTGGACCTCTATCTCACACCACATACAAAAATAAGCTCAAAATCAATCAAAGATGTACATATAGAAGCTAAAACTAACACCAAAGAAGAAAGCATTTGGATCAGGCAACTGTTTTTTATATAAGACACAAAAGCACAAGCAACTAAAGAAAAACTAGATCTTCTTTTGTTTGCTCTAAACAAAAAAATTTTTGTCTATCCAAAGACACTCTCAAGAAAGTGAAAATACAATGCATAGAATGGGAGAAAGTATTTGAAAATTGTGTCTATTAAGGGTCTGGAATACATAAAAAGTCATAAAACTCAACAATAAAAAGGCAAACACTGCACTTTTAAAAGGAAAAAGGAGCCAGACACGGCACAGGCCTGTAATCTCAACCACTTTGGAAGCTGAGAAAGGATCACAGGTTCAAGGCCAGCCTCAGCACTCAGCAAGGTGCTCAGCAACTTAGCAAGACCCTGTTTCAAAATAAAAAAATAAAATAGGGCTAGGGGTGTAGCTAAGGTAGAATTTCCCTGGGTTCAATACCCAGCACCACACACACACAAACACAAAAAGACTCAAATCAACATAACTGTAGGGATCTCCACCAATATCAATGGTAGTTATATAGGATTTAAGGATGGGGGCTTATGTTGAGTTTGAATCAACCCTTCCTCTGTGCCACAATGATGTCAAGAGTATTTCTTCCCTATAATCTTGAGAAAGAGGACCTTTGCTACAGTAGAGACACAGGTGGCAGCAGCAACAAGGTATTTAAGGGTGAGCCATCTGTTCTTAGGAGTACAGAACTCAGCACCCTACATAATGGCTGCTTTTCTCTCTCTTTTCTAATAACTACTTTTTCTTTGGGGCACTGGGGATAGAACCCAGGGACATTTTATCTCCAAGCGACATCCGCAGCTCTATTTTATTTTTTATTTTGAAATGGAGTCTCACTAGGTTGATGAAGCTGTCCTTGAACCTGCAATCCTTCTGTCCCAGCCTCCCCTAAGTACTGGGATTATAGGTGTGTGCCACCACAGATGGCTAATAACTGTACTTTCAAGAGTAACCACCTGTATCACTATGAATGTCACTATGATGTACAGGGAGGGAGAACAGAAGGGAGGCAAAGGGCCTGAGGAATGGGGAAAGAAACAGACCAGAAAATATTATGTGCATATATGAATGTATCACTATGAATCTCATGATCATATATAATTACAATGCACCAATGAACATTAATTTAAAATATCAAAAGAAAAAACAAGAGTGACCACTTTCTAAAGGAGTGTCAGGGTCAAAATCCAGTTGAGACATATAACCAGCTAGTTACAGGCACAGTCAGTTTCCTGGGCCTAGAATGAATGAGACAGAGCTTTAAGCCACACAGAAAGGTTTGGGCCAAGACAGAGGAGCCATTTTGAAGAGAGACCTAACTCCATGCCCCTGTGCCCAAATACCAGTTAAATTACCTAAACTTCTGACTTGGCTAAGTCTGTAACAGAAGTTCTGCAGGAATCAACACACAGCACAGCATAGCTGGAAGAACAAGCTGGCCTGCGCACCTGCCATCAGGCAGCAATTAAAGAAAGACCCCACCTGGTGGTTGTCATTAGTCAGGACACCACACTCACAGCGTCAAGTATTCTTGCCACTCTACAAAAGAAGGGACCCCACACACAATATTTGGTTCTGATCTTCACACTGATAACAGCTCATAAAAACCAAGAGAGTATGAAAAGGTTTACAACTTACATAAACGAGGCTTTTCTGGGGAGAATAGGGCAAGTCTCCTAAGCAGATCAGACAGGGCAAGGAGAGGAGACTAACTTGAGATTTCATTGTGGTTAGATGGTGAGGTCAGAGTGAGAGTTCTCTCGGGCAGGAAGGCCAAGTTTGCATGATTTGAATCTCTTGCCAGTCCCAAAGGAGACAGCACCCACCCCACACTTTCCCATCAACTTGCTCAGATGTGGAGCAGAAGGTGAAGAGGGAGAGGTGAGGCTTAAAAGAAGTTAGCAAAGCAGGGTGTGATGGTGCACACCTAGAATCCCAGTACTTGGGAGACTGAAACAGGAGGATTGCAGGTTCAAGCCCAGCACAGAGTAACTTAGTGAGACTCGGTTTCAAAATAAAAAGGGATGGGGAGCTGGGCGTGGTGGCGCATGCTTGTAATCCCAGCATTTGGGATGCTGAGACCGGAGGATCCGGGTTCGCAGCCAGCCTCAGCTACCTAGTGAGGCACTCCACAACTTAGTGAGACCCTGTTTCAAAATAAAGAATAAAAAAATAGGACTGGGGGTATAGCTCGGAGGTAGAATGCCCCTGAGTTCAATCCCCAGTGCCGCAATAAATAAATAAAAATAAAAAGGGATGGGGGTGTAGCTCAGAGGTAGAATGCCCCGGGGTTCAATCCCCAGTAACACACACACACACACACACACACACACACACACACACACACAGACACACGGTCAGCAGTCAAATATTTTAAAAGTTGGATTGGATTCTTTATAAACACATCCACTAGAAGAGTTGCAATTAAAAAAAAAGAAAAGAAAAGAACAAGTGTTTGTTAGCAAAGAAGTGGAGCAACTAGAACCTCCGTGCATTCCTGGTGGCAACGTAAAAATAACAGATCCACTTTGGTTATTGGTTTACCAGTTCTTCAGAAAGGAAGATCACAGGTTCAAGTCCAGCCCACAGTAACTTAGCAAGACTCTGTTTTGAAATAAAAAACAAAAAGAGTTGGGGGAGTAGCTCAGAGATGGGTTTGAACTCCTAGGTTCAGTCTCAAGTACCAGGAAAAACAAGCTAAATATAGAGTTACCATACAACCCAGCAACTCCATTCCCAGCTAAATGAGAGCATATGACTACATAAAAATGCGTACCAGAAGTTCATATCAGCAACATTCATAACAGTCAAATGGGAGTCATTCCATCCATAATCTGATGACTGGATACATAAAAGGTGATGTATTCGTGCAATGTAATGCCATCTGGTCATAAAAAGGAACAAAGTACTGACACATGCTACAACATGGGTAAACTGTGAAAACCTTATGCTGAGTGGAAGAAGCCAGGCACAAAGGGCCATACACTACAGGACTCCATTTATACGAAATGTCCAGAATAGGCAAATTCAGAAGGACAGAAATGATAGTAGTGGCTGCCAGGAGCTGGGAGAGGTGGGATGGGGAGTGATAGCTAATGGATTGGTTATTTCTTTTGGGGATGATGAAAATGTTCAGGAATTAGACAGCAGTGATGGTTACACAACCTTGTGATTTTACTAGAAATCACTACGTTAGATTTTAAAATGTCAGATCTTATTTTATGTTCATATATCTGTTAAGAAGTAGAATTACTAGCCAGGTGTGGTGGCGCGCGCTTGCAATCCCAGTACTTGGGAGGCTGAGACAGGAGGATCCAGGTTCTTGGCCAGTCTCAGCTATGTAGAGGCTCTCTGCAACTTAGTGAGATCCAGTTTCAAAATAAAGAATAAAAATAGGACTGGGGGTGTAGCTCAGAGGTAGAATGCCCCTGGGTTCAATCCCCAGTACCAAAAAAAAAAAAAAAAGAATTACTAGCAGTAAAGAAAAAAATAAAGCCAGGCATGGTGACACACACATGTAATCCTGTAATCTCAGTACTTGTGAGGCTGAGACAGGAGGGTAACAGGTTCAAGGCCAGCCTCAACAATGCAGAAAGACTCTCAGCAACCTAGCAAGACCCTATTTAAAAAATAAAATAGGGCTAGGGGTGTAGCTTGGAGGTAGAATACCCCTGGATTCAATTTCCAGTAGCATACACAGAAAAATAACAGAATAAAAATATTTTCAGATAAACAAAAGCACAGAGAAATCTCTTGCTACCAGACTTGCCTTGCAAGATATATTAAAAGTTCTTCAGGCAGAAATGAGGTAATTCCAGAAAATACATACATACACACACATACACACACACACACACACACACACACACACACACACTCACCATACAAAATCAAAGAGCAATGGTAATGGTAATTATAGAGATTAATATAAAAACAGTGTAAAGTGTAATTGCATATTTCTTCTCTTAACATATTTTAACATATTCAAAAAGCAGTGGTGCTGGGGGTGTATGGCACATACCTATAATCCCAGTACTTGGGTAACTGAGACAGGAGGATCCTAGGTTTGAGGACAGACTCAGCAACGTAGTGAGACTCAGCAACCTAACCAGTCCCTGTATCAAAACTAAAAATATAAAGAGCTGGGGGTGCCTCTGGATTCAATCCCTAATACCAAAAAAAAGAAAGAAAGAAAATAAAAAGAAAAAAGAATTAGTGATGAGAAATGGCATACAACAATATCTATAAAATGGTTTTGTTGGGTCTAAACATACAGAAATGTAATATAACAACACAAAAGAATGATAAAAACTAATGAACTGTTACCCACACAACATGAGTGAATCCTAAATGCATATATTAAGTTAAACAGTCTGAAAAGAACACACACACTGCATGATTTCAGTTGTGTGACATTGTTCAAAATCAAAATGGTAAGAGTTGACATATCAGTCATTAGCAAGAGTTTGGAGAGGAAGGAGGGTAGACCAGATGAACTACAGGGCTTTTTATTGTGGTGAAAACTCACAGGACTTTATACTATAAAGAGTGAACATTGCAGGGTGTGGTGTGCATTGCAATCCCAGTACTTGGTAAGCGGAGACAGGAGGATGTCAGGTTTGAAGACAGTCTCAGCAACTTAGCAAAAACATCAGCAACTTGGTGAGATCCCGTTTCAAACTAAAAAAGAAAAATAAGGGGCTGGATATGTAGCTTGGAAGTAGAATGCCTTTTCATTCAATCCCCAGCACCAGCTGGGCGTGGTGGCGCACACTTGTAATTCCAGTACTTGGGAGGCTGAGACCTGAGGACCCAAGTTTGAAGTCAGCCCTAGCTACTTAGTGAGGCCCTCTGCAACTTAGTGAGACTCTGTTTCAAAATAAAGAATAAAACAGGGCTGGGGTTATAGTGTGGAGGTAGAATGCCCCTGGGTTCCACCCCCAGTACCACAAAAATAAATAAATAAATATCCCCATCACCATACACACACACACACACACACACACACACACACACACACACATGAACTTTAATATATGTAAATTTTTCAAAAGTCAATTGGGAGCACAGGTGATCTCAGGATGGAATGCAGATTGAGACAAAAAAAATCTAACTATATTACAAATATATAAGAGAACCTGAAGATCCTTAAAGAGCATGGGGGAAAAGAAGCCACCCTAGGTAACTTTTGGGAAATGAATAATACTGTAAGACCAAAGACACAAGCACTGTCCTCTAGTTGGAAAAGTTGTTTCTTCTTGAGGTACAGGTGGATAATTCTGAGACTGCATTACATGTTACTGGGACTGAACAAATACCCTTAAATGGATGGTGGGTGGTAGGAGTCAGGTTTCTCACCAGAGCGGGAGGTAACAGATAAGCAAGAAGGGGAGGCTAGAATAAACAATGATTACGGTACTGGGTTAGAATCAGACACACCATTGTGAACTACTGTTAAGCTTAAAATAAGCCGGGCATCCAGGTGCACACTTGTAAACCTGGTACTTAGAAGGCTGAACAGGAGGATCACAGGTTTGAGACAAGTCTTGGCAATTTAGGAAGACTAGCTTGGCACCTTAGCGAGACCCTATTTCAAAATAAAAAGTTTTTTAAAAGAGGTTGGGGCTTTCACTTAGATGTAAAATGCCCCTGGGTTCAACCCCCAGTTCCAAATAATAATAATAATAACAATAATAATTACTATTATTACAATAATAATGTACAAAATGAGGAGGAAAAAGTAAAATCCATGCTATCAACCATGATAAAAAAATATCAGAACTCAAATTCAGGCTCATTTCTACATAATACCTGACCAGTACTCCTCAAAACCTTTAAGGCCATCAAAACAAAGAGAGACATTTGTGGTGACACACGTTTGTAATCCCTGTACTTGGAAGGCTGAGACAGGAGGATCGCAGGTTTGAAGACAGCCTCAGCAAGTAGCGAGACTCTCATTGACCTAGTGAGACCCTGTTTCAAAATAAAAATAAAATAGGGCTGGGGGTGTAGCTCAGAGGTAGAATGCTCCTGGGTTCAATTGCCAGACTAGGAAAACAAAACTACGAACGGACCAACGGACCAACGGACCAACGGACCAACCGGCCAACCGACCAACGAACCAACGAACCAACGAACCAACGAACCAACGAACCAACGAACCAACGAACCAACGAACAAAAGAGTGAGCCAGTTATGGTGGTGCAAGCCTGTAATCCTGGTACTTGGGAGGCTGAGACTGGAGGATTCCAGGTTCGGGGACAGCCTCAGCAAGTAACGAGTCTCTCATCAGCCTAATGAGACCCTGTTTCAAAATAAAAATAAAATTGGGCTGGGAGTATAGCTCAGAGGTAGAATGCCTCTGAGTTAATCCCCAGTAACACACACACACACACACACACACACACACACACACACACACAACACACAAAGTTTGAGAATTTTTCATAACCAAGGAGCAACAAAGTAAACATGGTTAAATATAATGTGATATTCCTAGAATTAAAAAAAAAAAAAACCTAAGGAATTCTGAATAAAGTATGGATTTTTGTTGATAATAATGTATATCACCTGCTGTTGTGGCACATGCCTGTAATCCCAATACTTGGGAGGCTAAGACAGGAGGATCATAGGTCCAAGGCAAGACCCCCAGTAACTTAGCAAGACCCTGTTTCGGAAAAAAAAAAAAAGGCTAGGAATGTAGCTCTCCCTGAGTTCAATCTCCAGTATAAAAAATAAATAAATAAATCTAAAAGATATAGTTAGGTCCAATAAATACATCGAATACTAATTTAAGTTTAAATTTATTACCTCACTATAAAAATAAATTCATTTGTACAATATTGCACATCTTTATATTTGTAAATGCATTTTGTCACTACTCTGAAAATTGAGAAATTCTTGCAATTATGTTCCTTCCAGTCATAAGCAACTCCAAACATGCCTTCCTTAAACATATCAAGATCCTCTACCCTTACCAGAACACCCTTCATAGCTCCTCCATCTTTATTGTGCCCCCGGGCATCCAGTGGCTAGCAATATCTGCCTTTTTCAAAGCATTTTGGACACCTTCTCTGTGCTCCAATAGCTTGCCACTTTGTTGGCCTCTGCCCAACATAATACTTTTCATACTCTTTCAACACTGTCTATTTACTCATCCAGACTATAACAAGTCTTCTTCAAGTACTGGAGATCCACCACATCCCTGGTGCTCAGTATAAGACCCAATAGATGGTAGTAAGTGCTCTGTAGGTTTTAGTTGGATAAGCCAGGTGTGGTAGTGCATGCCTGTGATCCCAGTACTTGGGGGCTGAGACAGGAGAATCACAGGTTCAAGGCCAGCCTCAGCAACTTAGTGAGGACCTCTACAACTTAGACCCTGTTTCAAAATAAAGAATAATAATAGGGCTGGGGGGTTATATCAGCTATAGAATGCCCCTGGGTTCTATCCCTAGTACCATACATACACAAAAAAAATTGCTGGATGAATGGCTATATAAACATATGAATACCATATTTAGCTAATTTTCAAAGGAATACTGGTGGGACTCTTCAAATATATCCAAAATAGCAAAGAAAAGGGCACAATAAAAGGTCAAGTAACATAAGTGAAAAACATTAACAATCCCCTAAGTACTTGCATCTTAGTGTCTAAATGCTAAAGATCAGTGGAAAATTGCAAAATGGTAGATTCCAGGGCTGGGGTGGGGAACACGCATGATGAGACTAAAATATATGTCAGAAAGCAAGGAAGCCAACAGGACCAATAAAATCATGTGAAAATGACTCAGGAGCCCATTAGAAGGGGTTCTTAATTTCTAAATTGAGAGTGTAAGCTGGGTGCTGTGACTCAAATCTGGAATTCTAGCACTTGGAAGACTGAGACAGAGGGATTGCAGGTTTGAGGCCAGCCTCAACAACTTAGTGAGACTCTGAGCAACCTACATAGACTCTGTTTCAAAAGAAAAAATAAAAAAGGGCCAGGGATGTAGCTCAGAGGTAGAACACCCCTGGGTTCAACGCCTAGTACCAAAAGTAAAAATAAAATATAGTTTAAGCATCAAAAAATGACCACCATGGATTGATACACTTAAAATACATAAAAATCTATGAGTTCCTAATTATACTAAAACAGAAAAAAAAAATGGTGAAAATACCCAAATAATTCCATTAGAGAACAGAGAGAAGGCTAAGTGAAGTGGTGCAGGCCTGTAATCACAGTTAGTTGAAACGGCAAAGCAGGAGGCTGCCTGAGTAACTTAGCAAACCCTGTCTCAAAATAAAAAATAAAATAAAAAGGCTGGTGATGTCACTCAGTGTTAGAGCACCCCCAGGTGGTTGAACCCCAGTACCACAAAAAAAAAAAATAAAAAGAAAACAATGAAGGAGCTAAGAAACCAACTCAGTACTCTGAAAAACAAAACAAAAAAAGCAGCAGCAAGCCAGGCGCGGTGGTACACACCTGTAATCCCAGGATTTGGGAGGCTGAAACAGGAGAATCATACATTACAGGCCAGCAACCTAATGAGATCCTGTTTTAAAATAAATAAATAAATAAATAGGGCTGGGGTTATAAATTGGAGGGAGAATGCCCCTGAGTTCAATCCCTAGTACCACACATACACACAAAGCATCAGTGGCATTTATCCCTCACCCCCCTTTTGATATTGTAGATTGAACCCAGGAGCATTCTATCTCCAAGCTATACCCCCAATCCTATTTTATTTTTATTTTGAACAGGGTTTTGTTTGGTTGATGAGAGTCTCACTACTTGCTGAAGCTGTCCTCGAACCTATGATCCTCCAGTCTCAACATCCTATGTACCACCATGCCTGCCCCCCCTCCTCTGTCTTCTCTCTCTCTCATTTTTCCAGTACTGAGATTGAACCTAGGGGCATTCTACCTCTGAGCTACACCCCCAGCTCTATTTTTTATTCTTTACTTTGAAACAGGGCCTCACTAAGTAGCTGAGGCCGGTGGTGAACCTGCAATCCTCCTGTCTCAGCCTCCCAAGTACTAGAATTACAAGCTGCACCACCATGCCCAGCTTTTACTCTCTTTTTTGAAATATATTTCAAGCCAGGTGTGGTGGCTCAGGCCTATAATCCCAGTACTTGGGAGGTTGAGATAGGAGGATCACAAGTTCCAAGACAACCTCAACAACTTAATGAGGCCCTCTGCAAATTAGTGAGACCCTATTTCAAAAAATAAAAAATAGGGCTGGGAGTATAGCTCAGAGGTAGAATGCCCTTGGGTTCCTTCCCCAGTACTACACAAAAAAGAAATATATTTCAAGCCGGGTGTGGTGGCGCATGCTTGTAATCCCAGTACTTGGGAGGCTGAGATGGAGGATCCAGGTTCGAGGCCAGCCTCAGCTACTTAGTGAGGCTCTCTGCAACTTAGTGAGACCCTGTTTCAAAATAAAAATTACAAAATAGGACTGGGGTTGTAGCTCAGAGGTAGAATGCCCCTGGGTTCAATCCTCAGTACCGAAAAAAAAAAAAAAAAGGAATATATTTCAGAACAAAGGAAAAGCTGATGAGGGAATGATCTTCTTTATAAAATTATTCTAGTTAATAATGCAGAAATATTTAAAGTATTAGACATTATTATTTTTCTTTTTTTATTGGTACATTGTAATAAGAAGACATTTTTTTCAACCACTACTGAAACAAGGAATCTAGGCAATTATTAATGACCACTAAATCCAACTGGAGAAAGGTAAGTAGGAAAAGCTGCAGCAGAAGAATAAGACCAACAACACAGAAATGGCAAATCAACACTATCGTCAACAAAAAACAAAACAACAACAAACCTAAATAGAATGAAATTCAATAGAAAATCCACAGCACAGACAAGCATGGTGGCGCATGCCTGGAATATCAGTAACATGGGAAGCTGGGACAGGAAGATCATAGGTTCAAGGACAGTCTGGGCAACTTCACGAGTATGTGTCTGTCTGTCTGTCTGTCTGTCTCTCTCTCTCTCTCTCTCTGAGGCTGGGGATTGGAACTAGGGATGTTGTTCTACCTCTGAGCTACACTCCAAACCCTTTTTTTGTTTTGTTTTGTTTTTGAAACAGGGCTTTGCTAGGTTGCTGAGAGTCTCTCTAGGTTGCTGAGGCTGTCCTTGAACCTGTGATCCTCCTGTCTCAGCCTCCCAAGTACTGGGATTACAGGTGTGCACCTCTTTCAAAATAAAAAATAAAATGGGCTGGGGGTGTTCCTCAATGGAGGAACATCTCTAGTACCACACACACACACACACACACACACACACACACACACATCATGAAAATATATAGCACTGCCAGAAAAGTGTTTCCCTTAAAAAATAACTGAAATGAAATATAATCATGCTTCTACCTCTAAATGAGTGAACAGAAAACATGGGAGTAGGAGGAGAAACCACCTCAAGGAAGTGATCACTTAAATACAGTATATGAAATAATCTATAGGACTAAGGACTTATTTTTCTAACTTGTCAATGGTCTTTTTATTTTTATTTTGGGGAGAGCTAGGGATTGAATCTAGGGGCATTCTACTCCAGAGCTATACCCCCCAGCCATTTTTTATTTTGAAACAGGGTCTCACTAAATTGTGGAGGACCTCGCTAAGGTGCTGAGACTGGCCTCCAACCTGTAATCCTCCTGTCTCAGCTTCCCAAGCACTGAGATTAAAGGTGCACACCACTGTGGCCACCTCCAATGGTCCTTTTTAAAAGTGAGGGTTATGAAGGGGATTCAGAAGCAAAGAAAGTTGAGAGAAAATCATATAGCAGCAATAAATGGCCTTTAAACATTGACCTAACAAAACTACTGTAAAAATACATCTTTAAGACAATCGTGGAAATTTGAATACAGACTGAGTATAATGCACTTATGCTTTAAGGATACACAGTGACTTATTTACCTGTGTAATGACATTACATTTGGGATGTAGGAGAAAAATGGGTAAGAAGAATAAAGAAAATAAAATTAGCAAAATGGTATTAATTTTTGAAGCTAGGGAATGGATAGGTACATGTTTATTATTTCCTACCTTGAATATACTTGAAAATGTATGTAATAAAATAAAAAAGACAGGATTGGGGCCATAGCTCAGTAGAGCACTTGCCTAGTATATGTGAGGCCCTGGGTTCCATCCCCAGCACCATACACACACACACACAAAAAAAAAAAAATTAAAGAAAAAAGACATAGAGGCCAATGTTGGGGGAAGAAAGAAATTTGAAAAGATATTAGGAAAATACTGTTAATTTCCTTGGTGAGATCATGGTAATTAATTATTTACAAAATGTTCCTAATATAGGAGATGAATGGTGATATATTAAATGGAATCTCAATCAGCCAGGCATGGTGGCACACACCTGTAATCTCAGTACTTAGAAAGCTGAGACAGGAGGATTTCAGGTTTGAGGCCAGCCTCAGCAACTTAGTAAGAACCTGTTTCAAAATAAAAAATAAAACAAGCCAGGTGTAGTGGTGCACGCCTATAATCCCAGTACTTGAGAGGCTGAGACAGGGGATCACAGGTTCAAAGCCAACCTCTGCAACTTCAGGAGGCTCTCTGCAATTTAGCAAGACCATGTTTCAAATAAAAAATAAAATAGGCCCAGGGTTGTAGCCCAGACATAGAATGTCCCTGGGTTCCATCCACAGTACCACAACATTTTTGTTTTTTTTTTTAAATAAAAAAATAAAATAAAAAGAGCTGGGGGTGCCTCAGCAACTTACACCCTATTTCCAAATAAAAATAAAATAGGGCTGGGTGTATAGCTTAGAGGTAGAATGTCCTTGGATTCAATCCCCAGTACCATAAAAATTGTTATAAATAGTATCTCAATCAAATACCAAGAATTTTCCTAGAAACTGACAATCTGATTCTAAGGTGTACATGGAAATTCAAAAGACCAAGAATAACCAAGGCATCATTGAAGAAAAATAACAAATCTATAGAACTTATATGACCATACATAAAATATATGGTAAAGTTATACTAATTAGGACAATGGTATTCATACAAGGATAGGCAAAACAAACTGAATAGAATCTAGAACAAACCTTGCACATATAAAGCCGGGCGTGGTGGCACACGCTTGCAATCGCAGCATTCGGGAGGCTGAGACCGGAGGATCCTGGTTCGCGGCCAGCCTCAGCTACCTAGTGAGGCACTCCGAAACTTAGTGAGACTCGGTTTCAAAAATAAAGAATAAAAAATAGGGCTAGGGGTATAGCTCGGAGGTAGAATGCCCCTGAGTTCAATCCCCAGTACCGCAAAAAAAAAAAACCTTGCACATATAACTAAATAATTTGATTTATGAAAATATAACACTACAAAAAGAAAAGAATAACCTTTCAGTAAGTGGTTTGGGGTTGAATCCATGCCCACTTCAACAACAAAAAATGGGCCCCTGCCCATACCCATACAGATAAATAATACACAAAACTCAATTACAGATGGATTGCAAATATACATGAGAAATTAAACAATAATACAACATAGGAAAATATCATCATGACCTTGGGAAAGGTCGTTTTTAAACCACAACAAAAAAGCACTAACCATTGAGAGAAAAATGATGAAGCGAACAATATTAAAATTGAGATATTCCATTCATCAAAAACATCATCGAAGCCAGGTTTGGTAGCACACGCTTGTAATCCCAGTACTTGGGAGGCTGAAACAGAGGATCCAAGTTCACAGCCAGCCTCAGCTACTTAGTGAGGCACTCCAAAACTTAGTGAGATCCTCTTTCAAAATAAAGAATAAAAAATAGGACTAGGGGTGTAGCTTGGAGGTAGAATTACCCTGAGTTCAATCCCCAGTACCCCCAAAAAAATCATTGTGACTGAAAATGCAGGCCACTGAGATTTTGTGAGATAAATCCTAAAAAGTATGCACATCTTTAATATAGAAAGAACTCCTATAAACCAATGGTAGTCTCTATAAACCAATGATAGTCTAAGAAAAAAGTCAAGACTTCAACAGGCACCTCATAAAAGACACCTGAAATGACTAGCTAACAATATAGAAAGGTGAATATTTATCACAAGAAGGATGTAAAGTAAAACCAGTGAGATGCCATTCATAACTACTATAACATTAACTTTTTTTATTAAAAGGTTAAGAAAATGACAACTGGCTGAACATGGTGGCACATATCTGTAATATCAGTATTTGGGAGGCTGAGATAGGAGAATTGTAGAGTCAAGGCCAGTCTCAGCAATTTAGCAAGACCCTCAGCAACTTTTGAAACAAGACCCTATTTCAAGATAAAAAATTAAAAAGGCTGGAGGTATAGCACAGAGATCAAATGTCCCTGGGTTCAATCACCAGTAACACACACACACACACACACACACACACACACACACAACTGATTGAAATATTCTAGAGCAACTTGAACTCAAAAATTTCTGTTAGGAGTGTTCTATGTTTCAGTAAAAACACTTTGTAAAATTGACTGACACGTCTACTAAACCTAACCATATACACAACCATGATTTGGCAACACAATTGAGATAAATGGCAAAGAGAAATGTGTTCAAATATCACCAAAAGCTAAGTACTAGAATCTTCACAATACAATGTGTTAGCCCAAAGTGAAGACGATGATAACATCCATCTGTAATAAAAGGGCTAACTAAGCCGGGCGTGGTGGCGCACGCTTGTAATCCCAGCATTCGGGAGGCTGAGACCGGAGGATCCGGGTTCGCAGCCAGCCTCAGCTACCTAGTGAGACACTCTGCAACTTAGTGAGACTCGGTTTCAAAATAAAGAATAAAAAATAGGGCTGGGGGTATAACTCGGAGGTAGAATGCCCCTGAGTTCAATCCCCAGTACCGAAAAAAAAAAAAAAAAAGGGCTAACTATCTTGGGCTCTATCTTTACAATGAAATACTATATAGCAATAAAAATAAAAGATTTACTACTACAGCCAGTAACATAGATAAATTTCATAAAGAAAAAATTGTGGTACTGGGGATTGAACTCAGGACCCTGCACACACTAGGCAAGAGCTCTGCCACTGAACCACATCTGCAATCTCTTTTTTTTATTTCTATTTTCAGACAGGGTCTTGCTAAATTGCTCAAGCTGGTCTCAAACTCCTGCCTCAGTCCCCAAGTAGCTAGCATCACAGCATGTGCCACTATACCTGGCTCAAAAAGAAAATCTTAAACCAAAGAATCTAGACATAAAAAGATTTTTATCAACTCTATGATTACATTTTTATAAGAGTCAAAAGCAGGCCAATTATTCAGTGATAGAAATGAGGACTTGGATTAATTTGGTGTTGAACTATGACAAGTAGGTGATATATCCAAAGACTTTCAGATAATGACCATTTTCTGTTTTTATTTTTGTGTGTGGCACTGGGAAATGAACCCAGGGACATTCTACTACCTAGAAGCTACATGCCCCCCAACCCTTCTTAGTTCTTTATTTTGAAACAAGGTTTTGCTAAATTGCGGAGGCTAGCCTCAACCCCACGATCCTCCTGTTTCAGCTTCCCAAGTGCTGAGATTACCTAAAATTGTAGTTTTGAAACCAGTCTCAGCAACTTATTGAGACTACTGGCAATCTAGGGAGACCCTGTTTCAAAATAAAAAGGGCTGGGGGTGTAGCTTAGAGATAGAATACCCCCAAGATTACAGGAGAAGGAGAGAATAAATTTATTGTGCAAAAACTCTGGTTAAATTTCTCTTTAGAAGCTGGGTGTGGTGGCATACACCTGTAATCCCAGTATTTGGGAGACTGAGACAGGAGGATCGCACGTTGGAGACCAGTCTCAAAAGCTTAACTTGATTCTGAGCAACCTAGTGAGACCTCATTTCCAAATAAAAAATAAAACAGGGCTGGGGGTGTAGCTCCGAGGTAGAATGCCCCTGGGTTCAATCCCTAGTAACACACACACACACACATTCTCTTTAGATCCCGAGAAACTTTGATCATCACCATAAATTAAATGATCAACTGAAATAAACTGTGATTAACCAATGTTCCCACAAGATAAACTTCACACAATAACGAATGAACCAGAAAAATAATTTCATGTTGCAACATATGAAAAAAGAACAGAAGTTCATGACAAATAGAAATAGTATTATATAGGACTTGAAATATTATATAGTACTTGAAAAGCTCCTAAGAAAATTCTTTCTCTGAAAAATCGACCGGCTTGCTGTTCAATGCTACTATACCAGTGCCCAAAAAAGGATTTGCATAATAAGCTCAAGGCCTATGAAGTGATATATTTGCGATTGGACATAATACCTGCCAACCATTTCTCCTCTACGAGAGGTTTTACAAGGGATGGAAAGCTTCCACCCTCTGAAGCTGATGCCAGATTAGAAACAAAATCCGCTGTTTGCACCCCTCCCCTGAATTTGGGGATTCAGTTCTATACCAACACACACACACACACACACACACACACACACACACACACAATGAGTACAGGGACTGAAACCAGTCCAAAAATATTTAAATGATGTGTAATTTTGGTTAAAGAATAATAAAAGGACATCATTTGAACGCATCCCTATGGCTTTTATGCTTCTATGATTTGTTTCTTTTCTTGTTTTTAAAAAGAACAACAAAATAGACCTTGGCTTTGAAGTCACACCTGCTTGTGGGAAAAGTGTGTAATTCACCTGCCTCCGCACCAGCAGGGCTGGGATGACAAAAAGCCATCAAGCAGCGGGGTGTGAACAGCGGAGTTGGGAAGAAGGACAAATGGGTGGGGGAGGGGCTCCTCAAAAGCCGGCGGCTGAAAGGATGCGGGGTGAAGGCGAGGGTGGCGGTAGGAAAGAGATGGCTAACAGACTGAGTGGCCGGGCTCGGGAGGATCGGACAAGATCCGGGATGGAGAGGAGCGGCGAGGCGTGAGAGGGCGTCAGTTGCGGGCGCGCCTCCCATCACCTGAGGAGGAGAGGGGACCGCATGGCGACCGGAACCATGGTCACAAGCATCTTTCAGACAATACACTTTGGGGGTGAATTCTCATTCTTTTCGCTCCATAGTAGGACAAGAAGGAAAGTTTCCCCGGAGTGTACGGAGGTACATTTCTGACAATTAACCAGTGCCCCCTTTACACTCACCTTGACGAAGAAAGCGGCGTCGATGGCGTGACCGGAAGTGTTCTCCTCTTTTGTTTAGCGGAAGCTTTTAGCATCTGCAGCCACCACCCCCTCTTTCTTGCCAGGCAACTTCCGGTGCCCCTCTAGCAAGTCCCGTGGTCTCATTGGTTCCCTCAGCGATCCGAACCCGGCTGGAAGGGGGAATCAGTAAGTTTTTACAAATTCTAGCTCTAGACATCCCAGGATAGCCAGTATCTCCCTCAAACCCCGTTATGTGCCAATTGTCACCTCGCCTTCATTAGCCTTAGAAATAGCTCCCATAACCCTTGCCCCTCAACTCTCCTTATCTCTCTCAGATGTCTACAGTTAGTGTATTTACTATACTGGTTTACTGTTCTAGAATACCATTGTTTGTGTGTAATACTGGGGATTGAACTCAGGAGTATTCTACATCTAAGCTACACCCCCAACCCTATTTTACTTTTTTTTTTGAATTTTGAAACAGGGTCTCGCTAGGTTGATGAGGGTCTTGCTAAATTGCTGAAGCTGGTCTTGACCTTGCCATCTTCCTGTCTTAGCCTCCCAACTACTGCGCTTACAGGACTGTGCCACCACGCCCAAATATAGCATCTTTTCGAAAAAGATGTTCATTTTTATTAGTGACACATTTTGAGTGCAAACTTTTTTTTTTGTGGTACTGGGGATTGAACTATTGAACTCAGGGGCGTTCTACCTTCGAGCTATATACCCCCAGCCCTATTTTTCATTCTTAATTTTGAAACAGGGTCTCACTAAGTTGCGGAGTGCCTCACTAGGTAGCTGAGGCTGGCCGCGAACCCGCATCCTCCGGTCTCAGCCTCCCAAATGCTGGAATTACAAGCGTGCGCCACCACGCCCGGCTGAGTGCAAACTTTTTAAGAAAATCTTAAATATGATTCATTTTCATCTTGGAATGGTTCCCAGAGAATAAAGATAACTCATTCGAATGCCGGAATAAATAAAAGTGGACACATTTAGGAAGTATTCCTGTATACATACATACTCCCCCAAGAAAAGAAAAAATATTTACTGAAAAAATATTTCCAGAGCTGGGTGTTGTGGCACATGCTCATAATCCCAGCATTTGGGAGGCTGAGACCGGAGGATCTGAGTTCGCAGCCAGCGTCTGCTACCTAGTGAGGCACTCCGCAACTTAGTTAGACCCTGTTTCAAAAAGAAAGAAAGAAAGAACAAAAGGGCTGGGAGCCAGGCGTGGTGGCGCACACTTGTAATCCCAGCATTCGGGAGGCTGAGACCAGAGGATCCGGGTTTGCGGCCAGCCTCAGCTACCTAGTGAGGCACTCCGCAACTTAGTGAGACTGGGTTTCAAAATAAAGAATAAAAAAATAGGGCTGAGGGTATAGCTCAGAGGTAGAATGCCCCTGAGTTCAATCCCCAGTACCGCAAAAAAAAAAAAAAAAAAAGAAAGTAAAAGAAAAAAATAGGGCTGGGGGTATAGCTCGGAGGTAGAATGCCCCAGAGTTCAATCCCCAGTATCGCAAAAATAAATAAATAAATAAAAATATTTCCATAATAATACAAGCCAAGCTGGGCATGGTGGCACACACTTGTAATCCCAGTACTTGGGAGGCTAAGATAGGAGGATCACAGGTTGGTGGCCAGCCTCAGATACTCAGTGAGGCCCTTTTCAACTTAGTGAGACCCTGTTTCAAAACAATAAAAAATAAGTCTAGGGGTGTAGCTCAGAGGTAGAAGGCTCCAGGGTTCCATCCTCAGTACTACAAAACAACAACAACAAAATAATAATATAAGCCAGATGTGGGGGCACTTCTGTAATTTGAGTACTTGGTAGACTGAGATAGGAGGCTCACAGGTTCAGAACCAGCCTCAGCAACTGAGTGAGACTCTCCACAACTTAGTGAGACCCTGTTTCAAAATAAAAAATAGGAATGGGGGTGTAGCTCCAAGGTAGAATGCCCCTGGGTTCAATTTCGAGTACCACACATAGAAGGAAAGGAGGGAGTCAAGGAGGGAGGGAGATTGATTCTTACTCTGATTTAAGGCAGTCAGAACAAGCACAATAATTGTTGCAGATCAGTGCTCCCCACAAGCCTAGTCTCAGAGACAAAAGAAAACTCCAAAGGCCAAAAGTAGGATAAGCAGGTCTTCCTTTAATTAGCAGCTGATGACCCAGATCAGGCAATTTCCCGCTTTCTGGGCAGCGAACAAAGAGATTTCAACTCTTATAAACAGTTGGTCACTTAACTTTGAGAGGAAGGGGAAAGGGAAAATGTGAGATTTATTACACTTTCACCTAGCAGGAGCTTGATACCAAAAGTAGAAAGAGCTCAGTAACTCAAGGTCCTGTCTCAAGGCCTGACTGGGCTGGTGCCACCTTGTTTAGAGATGACCCCTACTGCTCCTGTCTCTGGCTTGCATAAGGGAGGGGCTGGCCTCTTTGATTTGCAAGCCCCTCTCTGTTTACCTTCTGTGCTATTTGTCAGCACACTGGCAGCTAGGGGAGGGAGCTAGGAATTCCTTTTTCTTCTATCCTAAGTCTAAATTCTTAACTAATAATATTTCCATGGCTCTGACTATTCTTTCCCACATCATAATGAATTATTCATTGTGCTCTTTGGGGCCCAAAATCTATATGACAATTCTCCTTTCTTTTGGTTATTTTCAAATACTATGCTACACCCAGAGGAGCCCACATCCTAGGGATCTAAAGATGGCATTAATTAATTAATTAATTTATTTATTTATTTATTTTTGGTGCTGGGGATTGAACCCAGGGTCATTCTACTTCTGAGCTACACCCCAGCCCTACTTTATTACTTATTTGGAAACTGGGTCTCACTAAGCTGCAGGGGGCCTCATGAAGTTGCTGAGGCTGGCAGCAAACCTGTGATCCTCCTGTGTCAGCCTCCCAAATACTGGGATTACAAGCGTGCACCACCACACCCAGCTTAAAGATGACATTTAAACACATAAAAGCTTAGCATAAAATAGGTGTTTATCACTGTTGATAAGATGTGTATGTGTTTGTGTGTGTGTGTGTGTGTGTGTGTGTGTTTGTGTGTGTGTGTGTGTGTTACTGGGGATTGAACCAAGGGGCATTCTACCTCCAAGCTATACTCCCAGCCCTATTTTACTTTTTTTTTTTTTGCGGTACTGGGAATGGAACCTGGGAGCATTCTACCTCCAAGCTACAGCCCTAGCCCTATTTTTTTATTCTTTATTTGGAAACAAGGTACCACTAAGTAGTGGAGGGCCTCACTAAGCAGCTGAGGCTGGCCGCGAACCTGGATTCTCCAGTCTCAGCCTCCCAAATGCTGGGATTACAAGCGTGCACCACCACGCCTGGCTTACTTTTAATTTTGAAATTGTGTCTGGCTGAGTTGAAGAGAGTCTCACTACTTGTTAAGGTTGCCCTCAAACTACAATCTTCCTGTCTCAGCCTCCGAAGTACTGGGATTACAAGCGTGCACCAACAGGCTGGCTTGTGTTTGTTTGTTTGTTTGTTTGTTTGGGATTTTTTTTATTATTGGTGCATTGTAATCACATCTTTGTTAGGTACAAGCTGGTAGAGGCATACATGCACACATCTCTCATTTAACCTTTCTCCAATTCCCGCCCCCTCCCTCCCCCCTCCCCCCTTCTCAAGTTCAGTTTAGTGATTGACTTTGATATGTTTGTGAAAGTACATCATGTGCATTAGGGTGTCCCTCACTTCCGTTACCTTCAGTTAAGTCACCTTCTTTGCTCATCTAAGGTTTCTCCTTCTGTGTCTAGAGTCCCTCTTATGACCCACTTTCTCCCTAGCTTCCACATATTAGGGAGAGCATATGATTTTTTACTTTTTGTGACTGACTAATCTTAACATAATGTTTTCCAATTCCATCCATTTCCCTGAAAATGACATGATTTTGTTCTTCTTTGGTTTGGTGCTAGAGATTGAACTCGGGGACATTCTACCTCTGAATTATATCCCCAGCCCTATTTTATTTTGAAATAGCATCTCCGTAAGTTGTGGAGGGTATCAACAAGTTGCTGAGGCTGACCACAAATCTGCAATCCTCCTGTCTCAGCCTCCTAAATACTGGGATTACACATGTGCACCACTATCCTCGGCTTCCCATAAGGTTTTTATTTTGCTAATATTTTTACTATTCAGAGATGTGACTCACATTTTTTCATTAAATCAACATAGTTTGAACTCCCACTCAAATCAAGGTTCTATTCTTGATGTTGCCCATGCAAAGAACGACACAGTTCTAGGTTTTAAGACCTTCTACTCAGTGGGGGGGGCACATAAACAACTAACAGCATTGTGTGTGTGTGTGTGTGTGTGTGTGTGTGTGTGTGTGTGTTTTGCTGGAAATTGAACCCAGGAGTGTGTTCTGCCACTGAGCTACACTTCTAGCATTTTTTTTTTGTTTGTTTGTTTTTTGGCGGTACTGGGGATTGAACTCAGGGGCATTCTACCTCCGAGCTATACCCCCAGCCCCATTTTTTATTCTTTATTTTGAAACCGAGTCTCACTAAGTTGCGGAGTGCCTCGCTAGGTAGCTGAGGCTGGCCGCGAACCCGGATCCTCCGGTCTCAGCCTCCCGAATGCTGGGATTACAAGCATGCGCCACCATGCCCGGCTTCACTTCTAGCATTTTTAAAAAATGAATTTTATTTATTTTTTGATTCCCAGTTAGTTAGGCTTTGTGTTTTGTTTTTTGGTACTCAGGGACATTCTACTTCTGAGCTGCACCTCCAGCTCTTTTTATTTTTTATTTTGAAACAGGTCCTTACTAAATTGCTGAGGGTCTCAGTAAGTTGCCCAGGCTGGCCTTGAACCTGTGATCTTCCTGTCTCAGCCTCCCAAGTACTGGGATTACAGATGTGCACTTGGCTTGTTTTTTATTTAGAGACAGGGTCTCATTAAGTTGCCAAGGCTGACCTCTAAGTTTCCATCCTCCTGTCTCAGCCTCCCAAGTACAAGGATTGCAGGTGTACATTCCCAGGATTATAATGTAAGAAGAATAATTAGGAAAGATAAGCTCCATGGCTATCTTCCTAAGTGATGAATACTAAAAGCCTAAAGAGACCTTATTGCCTATGGGGTGCTCCATTGACTTGCTTAAAGTTGGATGGGTGAATGGATGGAAGAAAGGAAAGAATGACACCGGAATTGAACTGCAGGGTGACAAGAGCACTGATGAGAGGTGAAGCTGAAGCTGGAGAATCCAGGCAGGAAAAGACATTGTATGTAATGTGTGTCTTCACAGGCCTGACATTCTTCTGCAAGATAATAAAATATTTAAAAAATACTTAGCTGGGCATGGTGACACACACCTGGAATCCTAGTACTTGGAAGGTTAAAGACAGGAGGATTGCAGATTCGTGGCCAGCCTCAGGAACTTATTTTAAAAATAAAAAGTAATAGGGCTGGGGGTGTACCTCAGAGGTAAAACACCGCCCCCCCCCTCCCTGGGGTCATTCCCCAGTACCATGAAAGAAGAGAGAAGAAAGGAGGGAGGGAGAGAGAAACACTTGCTGAATGGTGACAAAATCTAGGAAGCAACAAAGCAGGTATGTAGGATAGTAATGGGCATAAGAAGGGAGATGGAAGTGCCATTGTAGGAGGACTCTAGCAAAGGGGATTATAGGAGCACTATTTATTTATTTATTATTTTGGTACAGGGGATTGAACCTGGGATCATTCTATCTCCAATTTATAAGTCTGTGTGCGTGTGTGTGTGTTACTGGGTATTGAACCCAGGGGTATTTTATCTCTGAGCTATAGCCTCAGCCCTATTTTATTTTTATTTTGAACCAGGGTCTCACTAAGTTGCGGATAGCCTCATTAAGTTGCTGAGGCTGATCTGTGATCCTCCTATCTCAGCCTCCCAAGTACTGGGATCACAAATATGTGCCACCACATCTGGCAGGAGCAACATTTATTGACTTCATTCCATTTTCCCAGTCACCAGAATCATTGTCTTATTTCACAGCCTCCATACCACAAATCCCAACTCTAATTGTGGTAGTCTAGGTCTCCCACTCTCACTTTATATCTTTCTATCTCTCTGTCTCTGTATGTCTCTATCTCTCTCTGCATCTCTCATTACTCTGAGTTTCCTATCAGAAGTCCCATAAACTTATCATTTGGAAACCAGATCTCAAATCTCTGGTAATTCTTGCTCACCTTTCAAAGATCAACTTGAGTTTTATCTCTTTCATGAAAGCTTGCTGACTCTCTCTCCCATTCCTTAACTCAAACCAAACAGCTGCTCCTCTTATCTGCTTCTGCCCTCCTATCTTATTCTTATCACTTTCTGCCATTCACTCAGCAAACATTTGGTCATCTACTGTGTGGTTATTCTTATTCAGGATAGTGAGATATATCCATAAACAAGGACGGGGGGGGGGGGGGGGGGGGGGGGGGGGGGGGGGGGGGGGGGGAGGTGACATTACCAGTAAGTACTTGAGAGGCTAAGATAGGAAGATCTCAGATTCCTGGTCAGCCTCAGCAACTTAGGGAGGTCCTCAGAAACTTAGTGAGACCCTCTTTCAAATTAAAAAAAAAAATGGGCTGAGGGAATGTAACTCAGAGGTACAATGTCTCTGAGTTCACCCTCCAGTACCACACACACACACACACACACAAAATATATCCATAAAAAAAGGAATGGGGAAAAATCATTCCACTTTTGGGATTTACATTTTAGTGGGGAAGACAAGCAATAAACAATATAACACAATATGAAACTTATAAAGCAGTACCTTTCAACACTGGGTGTGCATTAGAATCCCTAAAATAGCTTTATCTTTTTTTTCCCACACCAATGCCTGGCTCCTATCTCAGCCAAAATGAATCTAAAGTTCTAGGCATGAGATCAGGCATAAACACACACACACATACACATACACACACACACACACACACACACACACACACAATATATATATATATATATCCATAAAAAAGGAGTGGGGAAAAATCATTCCACTTTTGGGATTTACATTTTAGTGGGGAAGACAAACAATAAACAATATAACACAATATGAGATTTTTTTTTTTTTTTTTGCGGTACTGGGGATTGAACTCAGGGGCATTCTACCTCCGAGCTATACCCCCAGCCCTATTTTTTATTCTTTATTTTTTGAAACCGAGTCTCACTAAGTTGCGGAGGTCCTCACTAGGTAGTTGAGGCTGGCCACGAACCCAGATCCTCCGGTCTCAGCCTCCCGAATGCTGGGATTACAAGTGTGCTTCACCACGCTTGGCTCCACAATATGAAACTTATAAAGCAGTACCTTTCAACACTGGGTGTGCATTAGAATCCCTAAAACAGCTTTATCTTTTTTTTTTCCACACCAATACCTGGCTCCTATTTCAGCCAAAATGAATCTAAAGTTCTAGGCATGAGATCAGGCATAAACACACACACACATACACACACACACTTTAAGGAGCTCCTAATATAGTTATATATTATATATGAAATATATAATTATATACTATGTATTATATATAATATAATTGTATTATATAATAATTATAACACTTTGTTATGTATTAAATTAGTATATATTGAATTAGTATATGTTATATGATCTATTATAATTACCATATGTTATATTTTGCATAATTGTATATGCAATATATAATACATATTTAGGGCTTCTAAAAGTGTTTTGATGCCAGGTGTGGTGGCACACACTTATAATCCCAGTACTTGGGATGCTGAGGCAGAAGAATCCCAGGTTTACAGCCAGCCTCAGCTACTTAGTGAGGTACTCCTCAACTTAGGGAGACCCTGTTTCAAACTAAAGAATAAAAAATAGGGCTAGGGGTGTAGCTTGGAGGTAGGATGCCCCAGGTTTAATCCCCGGTATCGTAGGGAAAGAAAGTGTTTTGACACATAGAGAAGATTAAGAATTACTGCCCCCCAGGCTGGACCTCAGAGAAAAGTACCATCCCAGGATAGTCAAGCTAAAAGGAACAAAGAACAAATAAAGTGATGAGCAGGGCAGAGTGGTGCATGCCTGTAATCATAGTACTTGGGAAACTGAGACAGGAAGATCACAGTTTTGAGGACAGCCTCAACAACTTAGTGAGACCCTTAGCAATTTAGCGAAAGCCTGTTTCAAAATTTAAAAATAATAAAATAAAAGGGCTAGGGATGTAGCATGAGATAGAATGCCTCTGAGTTCAATCCCCAGTACCAAAACTAAAATGATGAACTTGAACAGGGTGTGGTAATTGGGAGGCTGAAGCAGGAAGATTGTAGGTTCGCAGCCAGCCTCAACTACTTAGTGAGGCCCTCCGCAACTTAGTGAGACCCTGTATCAAAACAAAAATAAAATAAAATAGGGGTGAGGTGTAGCTCAGAGGTAGAATGTCCCTGGAATCAATCCCCAACAAGACAAAAATAAATAAATAAACAAAGATGGTGAACTTGGATGTCAATCTATAAAGCAAATGTGGTATGCATAAAATCATAATAATCAGGGATGAGTTGTGAGGATAAAAGAAAAAGTGATTCACAGAGCTGAACAAAAATATCATATCATGTAACCCAGTAAGAGACTGAGATCAAAATTAAATTGCTTGAGAATAGAGTTAATATATTTTTGAAGCTCAGACATTAAGTTAAATAATTGTAATGAATTTTCAAGAATAACCCCTAAAACAGCAGAAACACAGTGAGAAAAAGGAAAATACATAAATTCAAACAAATGAAAAGATAAATAGAAAAAGATTTAAAGATTCAATCTGTAACAAAAGAAGCAAACAGAAAGACATATGGATTGCTAGGTATTGTCTGTCTTTGGGGTAGGTGATGAACGACAGGGAGAGGATCTCATAGGCTGAGAAAGTGTATTAGAAGTTATCTTGTTCTTGGATTGAGAGATGATTTAGGAGTCTTCATTACACTATTAATTTTATAATTTAAAAATACAAGCCAGGTGCAGTGGCACATAGCTATAATCCTAGTCCTTGGGAGGCTGAGACAGAAGGCTCACAGGTTTGAGACCAGCTTCAGCAACTTAGCAAGCCCCTCAGCAACTTAGTGAGACCCTGTTACAAAATAACAATAAAATAGGGCTGAGGGTGTAGCTTAGCAGTAGAATGCTCCTGGGTTCAATCCCCAGAACCACATGCATGAACACATGTGTGTGCTCACGCACGTGCTATATAACATGCATTATTATTACTATTATTATTATTGTTGTTGTTTTGTGGTACTGGGGATTGAACCTAGGGGCATTCTACCTCCAAGCTACACCCAGATCCTCCAGTTTCAGCCTCCCAAGTACTGAGATTACAAGCGTGTGCCACCACGCCTGGCTAGCATACATTATTTTGCATGTATAATATAATAGAAAGATGAAGAATAATTTTAAAGTAACAAATGCTGACAAGGATGCGGGGAAATAGGAACTCTAATATACTGTTGGCGAGACCGCAAATTAGTATCGCCATTATAGAGATTAGTGTGAAGGTTCCTCAGAATGTTGGAAATAAAATCACATATGACCCAGCTATACCACTCCTGGGTATCTTTCCAAAGGAATTGAAGTCAGAATATTATACTGATATATGCATATATACTGAAACATACATCCATGTTTATATAGCAGCACAATTCACAATAGCCAAATTATGGAACCAGCCTAGGCATCCATCAACAGATGAATGGGTTATGAGAGTGTGGTATATACACACAGTGGAATTTCACTCAGCCATAAATAAGAACAAAATTATGTCATTTGCAGGGAAATGGATGGAACTAGAGAATATTATGCTAAGTGAGATTAGCCAGTCTCAGGAAGTGAAGGATCATATATTTTCTCTCATATGTGGAAGCTAAGGAGAAACTAGGAAACAAAACAGACTTCATGAAAATAAGGAGAGACCAGTAGAATAGTAGAAGGGGTGTGGGGAAGGGAAAAGGCTCTCAGTCACTTCATTTCTTCTCCATAGACAGCATATTATTTTTCTTTTTCTTTCAGATATATTTTATGCATATGTAGAATAACACACACACACACACACACACACACACACACACACACACACACACACATACACACACACACACATATATATACACCCCTCTATACTGTTTTAGCCACATAGTCCTCTCCACCCCTAAGCGGTCAAAGACAATATGTTCTGTCAGTCTAGTCTTGTCTTTTGTAAAATGGAAACATACAATAAGTAGTCATTACAGCCATCTTTTACTTAGGATAATGAGATGCATTGAAGATGTTATATGTATTAATCATTCGTTTTTATTTCAGAATAGCATTTCATGCTACGGATGTACCACAAATTATGCATTCACCCATTTAAAGACACGTGGCTACTTTCTAGCTTTCGGAGATGAGGAATAAAGCAGCTATACATTCATATACAGGACGTGTGTTGGGGTATACTGGAGATTGAACCCAGAGGGATTCTACTACTGATCTACACTCCCAGCCCTTTTTTAAAAAAATATACATTTATTGGTGCATTGTAATGACCTTTTATGTTTTATTTAGAAACAAGGTCTTGCTAGGTGTTTTAATCATAGTACTTGGGAGGTTCTAAGGTTTGAGGCCAGCATCAGCAACTTAGTAAGATCTTGTTTCAAAATAAAATAAAATAGGGCTGGGGTTGTAGCTCAGCAGTATAACATTCCAGGGTTAAATTCACAGTAACTAACTAACTAACTAACTAACACACACACACACACACACACACACGAACACACACACACACACGAACACACACACAGTGTGTAGGTATTTATGTTTACATATATATGTATATACATAATTATTTTTGTATGTATATTATATAGTAATGGAAAGATAAAAGAATAAGTTTCAAAATAATAAATTCTGGAGAGGATGTGGGAAAATGGGAACTCTTCTCCACTGTTGGTGGCATTGCCAATTAGGATAGCTGCTATGATGATGAGTATGGAGGTTACTCAGAAGACTGGGGATGGAACCTCTTTATGACCCAGCTATACCACTCCTGGGCATCTTTCTGAAGGGATTGAAGGCAGAATAGTATAGTGATACATACATATTCATGTTTATAGCAGCACAATTCACAATAGCTTAATTATGGAACCAGCTTAGGTACTGTAAACAGGTGAATGGATTGCAAAAGTGTGGAACATACACACAATGAAATTCTACTTAGCCATAAGGAACAAAATTATGTCATTTTCAGAAAAAACAATGGAACCAGAGAATATTATGCAAAATGACATTAGGAAGTGAAGGGCCGTATTTTTTTTTCTCACATGTGAAAACTAGAGAGAAATTAGGAAACAAAAAAGACTTCATGAAAATGAGGAAAGAGAGCCATGATGGTGCACGCTTGTAATCCCAGTATTCGGGAGGCTGAGACAGGAGGATCACAGGTTCAAAGCCAGCCTTGGCAATTTAGTGAGGCTCTCAGCAACCTAACGAGACTCTGTTTCCAAATAAGATATAAAATTGGGCTGGAGGTGTGGATTGGAGGTAGAATGCCTCTGGGTTCAATTCCCAGTACCAAAAAAAAAAAAAGCAAAAACAAAGAGGAAAGAGACCAGTAGAATAATGAAAGGGGATTTGAGGGGGGAGGTGGGGATGGGAAAACGAGAGACTTGATGAAGGAAACCATTCAAATAATACTATATGCATATATGAAGTTTTCAGTACCAATCTCAATGACATGTATGGGGGTAGGAGGGAACAGGGTGGGATCCAGAGAAAAAGACACCAAGTGCTGTGTACATGTATGTTTTTATCACTCTGAATCTCATTATGATGTATAATCACCATGCACCAATAAAAGTATATTAAAAGAGAAAATAAACAATTAACTAAAGAAAAATATAATAAAAACTCTCCATCTTACACCTGGCTCCCAGACACCTCATTTTTTCTCCAGAGACAGCACATTATTTTTATATATTCTTTCAGAGATATTTTATGCATATGTAGAATAACACACACACACATATATATAAGCTATTTGTTATATATGATATAACTAATATACTTGCATATTTATTTGTTTTTAACCAAATAACAGCATATGACACAAACTGTTTTGCAGTGAGCATTCATTTCACATTGCTACATAGAGATATTAGGAATTGAACCCAGGGAGTCTACCACTGAGCTACACTCCTAGCCCTTTTTTAAAAATATGCTTTTATTGGTGCATTGCTATTATTAGTAGTATTAGTATTCGTATTTTGGTTCTGGGGATTGAATCCAGGGAGCATTCTAGCTCCAAGCTACACCCTTATCCTTTTTTATTTTTTATTTTAAAAGAGGGTCTCACTAAGTTACTGAGAGCCTTGCTAAGTTGTTGAGGCTGGCTTTGAACCTGCAATCCTCCTGTACTGAGATTATATGCATGTGTCACAACGCCCAGCTGTAATTATCTTTTTATGTTTTATTAAAAACAGAGTCTCAACACTGGCCTTGAACCTGTAATCCTCCTGTCTTGGCCTCCCAAGTACTGGTATCATAGGTGTGCACATCTATGCCTGGCTATATATACAGGGTGGGTTGTGTGTGTGTGTGTGTGTGTGTGTGTGTAGTACTGAGAATCTAACCCAGGGTCAATCTATCACTGAGCTACACCCCCAAATTTTCACATTTTATTATGAAACAGGGTCTCTAAATTATGGCACCCTGGCTTCGAAACTGAGATCCACCTGTCTCAACCTCTCAAATACTGAAATTAAAGGTGTGCACCACCATGCCCAGGTTCATATACAGGTTTTTGCATTAATACATGTTTTAATTTCTCCAAAGAAATGCCTAATAGTAGGATTTATGGCAAAAGGATATGATATATGGATGTTTAGCTTTAGAAGAAACTGCCAACATATTTTCCAAAGTGGCTGTAATATTTTTTTTTTATTTTGAAACAAGTGTTGCTAAGTTGCTGAGACTAGCGTCAAACCTGGAATTCTCCTGTCTCAGCCTCCCAAGTGCTGGTATTATAGGTATATGCCACCACACCCGGCTAGATTTGCAGTTTTCTAAAACTGAATTCACTGAGGCAGGGAGGTGCAGGTTGGTGGTAGACCATTGGCCTAGCATATCCAAGGCCTTGGGTTGGATCCATACCACCACACACACATACAAGTCAATTTACCATATATTGTAGATCTATTGAAGCACTCCATTCTCTTCTGTGATTCATGAATCATCCCTTCACCAATTCCACAGTCTTGATAAATAGTTTTAAAGTAAATCTTAATCTCAGGTAGTGTGACTCCTCCAAATGTATTCTACTCTTTAAAAATTGATTTGGAAGCCGGGCATGGTGGCGCACACTTGTAATCCCAGCATTCGGGAGGCTGAGATCGGAGGATCCGGGTTCGCGGCCAGCCTCAGCTACCTAGTGAGGCACTCCGCAACTTAGTGAGACTCGGTTTCAAAATAAAGAATAAAAAATAGGGCTGGGGGTGTAGCTCGGAGGTAGAATGCCCCTGAGTTCAATCCCCAGTACCTCAAAAAAAAAAATTGATTTGGCAGCCGGGCGTGGTGGCGCACGCTTGTAGTACCAGCATTTGAGAGGCTGAGACCGGAGGATCCGGGTTCGTGGCCAGCCTCAGCTACCTAGTGAGGACCTCCGCAACTTAGTGAGACCCTGTTTCAAAATAAAGAATAAAAAATAGGGCTGGGAGTATAGCTCAGAGGTAGAATGCCCCTGAGTTCAATCCCCAGTACCAAAAAAAAAAAAATTTTTTTGATTTGGCGTGTGTGTGTGTGTGTGTGTGTGTGTGTGTGTGTGTGGTGCACAGGGGCATTCTACCCCTGAGCTACACCCCCAGCTCTATTTTATTTTTTATTTTGAAACAGGGCCTCACTAAATTGTTGAGGCTTGCTTCGAACCTGTCTCAGCCTCCCAAGTACTAACATTACTAGCATGCACCACCATGCTGGCTGTTTCGGCTATTTGAATCCATTTGCTTTACCCTATAAATTATGGGATAAACACTTATATAACTACAAAAAATCCTGTTGTGATTTTGGTTGAGATTGTTTTAAATCTGTGATTAACTTGGGACCAACTGTTATCTTATTATGCAAACTCTAGAAATCTGCCACATATTTCTCCATTTCTTTGTACCTTTTTTCTTTTGGGGTACTGGGAATTGAATCCAAGTGCATTCTACCTCCAGGCTACATCCCCCCAGCCCTTTTTAATTTTAAAATGGGGTCTCACTAGGTTGCTGAGGCTAGCTTTGAATCTCCCAAGTACTGAATTATAGGTGTACCACCACACATTTTGCTATTTCTTGCTCTGTGTGTGTGTGTGTGTGTGTGTGTGTGTGTGTGTGTACACATTCCTTAGGAATTTTTTTCTGGACAATTAGGAATTTTATTTCTTTTTCATGCCAAATGCAGTGTGTGTGTGTGTGTGTGTGTGTGTGTGTGTGTGTGTGTGTGTGTTTGTTTTTGGTTTGGTGGGGTTGTTTTTGCTTTGGATTTTTGTATCATTTGTTTTTTTTTTTTGCTGAAGATTAACTCCAGAGCCTCACACATGCTAAGCATATTTTCTACACTGAATTACATCCCTAGCCCCCAGATTGCATTGTTTACAACTTCCACTACAATGTTGAACCGGGATGGTGAGAAGAACCTCTTTGGCTTCTTCCACAAATTAGGAAAAAAGCCTTTAGTTTTTCACCACTGAGAATGATATTAGAGCCAGTAGTGGTAGCATATGCTTGTAATCTCAGTACTTGGGGACTGAGACAGGAGAATTGCAGGTTTGAGGCCACTTAGTGAGACCCCAGTCTCAAAATAAAAAATAAAAAAGGGCTAGGGGTATAGTTTAGAGATAGAGTGCCCCCGGGTTCTATTCCCAGTAACACACACACACACACACACACACACACACAACATTTGGACTTAGAAATTTATTTTTTTTAAATGATTTTAACAATGAAGTAACTATCTATAGTAGTTACAGTACTACTTATGTTATCTATTTCATCATGGGTAGTTTTTCATTGTTTGTGGTTTCTGCGTTACATTTCACATAAATTGTTGAATGTATGTGCACAAAGTTGTTTGTAGTATACCTTATTGGCTGTTTAATTTTTGTGAGCTTTGTAAAAATATCTCCCATTTTGTACTTAATATTATTAAGCTATGTTTTTGTCACTTATGCTACAGACTCATAAATTGTACCGATCTACAAAAACAGCTTTTGGGCTCTTTATTTCCTGAGTTATTTTTCATTTTGCTAATTTCTTTGTAGATATCTTTATTATGTTCTTCCTTCAGATTGCTTTGGATTTCTTTTGCTCTTCCTCTAGTTAGTGAAGTTAAACATTTACGTTATTGATTTGAGAACTTTTTTTGTTTCTAATATAAATAATTCATGCTGGATATTTTCCCCTAAACGCTGCTTCTGCTGCATCCTGCTAATTTTCATATTTTGTATTTTCATTTAGTTCAAAACATTTTCTAATTGATTTTGTACTTCCTCTTTGATGCATGGATTATTTTTTATTCTATTTTTTATTCTTTATTTTGAAACAGGGTCTCACTAAGTTTCGGAGGTCCTCACTAGGTAGCTGAGGCTGGCCATGAACCCGGATCCTCCAGTCTCAGCCTCCCAAATGCTGGGACTACAAGCGTGCACCACCACTCCTGGCTTGATTATTGGTTAATTTACAAATATTCGGATATTTTTCTGTTATTTCCCGCTATTGTTTCTTATTTAACTCCATTATGGTCAGAAAACATATAGTGCCTGATTTCAATTCTTTTCCATTTGTTAATTTTTGTTTTATGACTGTTGAATTTTTTGTACGTATCAACTAGAGAGCTAATTGATAATATTGTTTAGTCATTCTGTATCTTTGATAACTTGCTATGGATAATATCTTACTAAGAAGTATTGATTATAATCATGGCTTTATTTCTCCTTTCTGTTATTTTTTGCTTCATTTTTTTTTTTTACAGTACTGAGGATTGAACCCAGGGGCATTCTACCTCAAAGCTACACCCCCAGTCCTATTTTTTATTCTTTTAATTTTGAAACAGGGTCTCACTAAGTTGTGGAGAGCCTCACTAAGTAGCTGAGGCTGGCCACGAACCCGGATCCTCCTGTCTCAGACTCCCAAGTACTGGGATTACAAGTGTGCGCCACCACACCCCGCTGCTTCACATTTTTTAATGTGCTTTTATTAGTGCATTGTGGTCTTAACATCATAATGTAAATCATATTGATATACATCCACACAGCACTTGGTGACCCCCCCCCCCCGCCTCCCCATCTTCCCAATTCCCAATACAGAGTACTGAGATTTGACATTGGGATTTTCACATATGTACGCACAGTCAATGGTAGTATTTCCAATAGTGAACCTCAGTCTTCCCCCTCCCCTTCCCTCAGACCACCTCCCTGGCTCCACTGAGCTTAATGGAGGAGCATTATCTGGAGTCCCTCTGGTATACCAGTTACTCCCTAGCTTGCGCATATTATGCTCCTTCACTTTCTGTGACTGGCTAATCTCACTTAGCATAATGTTCTCCAGTTCCTTCCATTGTCTTGCAAATGACATTATTTTATTCTTCTTTGTTGCTGAGTACAATTCCATTGTGTGTATATCCCATAGTTTTGTGATCCATTCGTCTGTTGATGGACACCTGGGTTGGTTCCATAATTTGGCTATTGTAAATTGTGCTGCTATGAACATGGAAATGCATATATTACTGTAGTTCTCTGGTTTAAACCTCTTTGGAAAGATACCTAGGAGTGGTATGGCTGGATCATATAGTGGATCCATTTCCAGTTTTCTGAGGAATCTCCACACTGATCTCCATAGCGGCTGAACTAGTTTGCAATCCTACCAACAGTGTAAAAGAGTTTCTATCTCTCCACATCCTCCCCAACATTTATTGTTATTTGACTTCTTGATGATTGCCATTCTGATTGGGGTTATATGGAATCTCAGTGTAGTTTTGATATGCTTCTCACTGATTGCTAATGATGCTGAACATTTTTTCATGTGTCTATTGGCCATTTTATCTCTTCTTTTGTGAAATGTCTATTCAATTCAGTTGCCCATTTCTTGATTGGATTATTTGTTTTGCTAGTATGAAGTCTTTTAAGTTCTTTGTATATTCTAGATATCAATCTTCTGTCAGAGGGATAGCTGGCAAAGATCTTCTCCCATTCCCTAGGCTTTCTCTTTAGGCTCTTTATGGTTTCCCTTGATGTGCAGAAACTTCTTAGTTTAATGCCATCCCACTTATTAATTCTTGTTTTAGTTTACTGAGCTTTGGGGGTCTTGCTGAGGAAGTTTCTACCTGTGCCTATATGTGGGGTGTTGAACCTATCCCCTCCTCTAGTAGCTTCACAGTCTCTGGTCAAACTTCCAGGTCTTTGACCCATCTCGAGTTACACATTTTTTTTCTCAGTAATTAGGACTGAGCACAGGTGTGTTCTATCCCCAAGCTACATCCCCAGCCATTTTTATTCTTTTATTTTGAAATAGGATCTCAGTAAATTGCTGAAAGTCTCGCTAAGTTGCTGAGACTGGCCATGAAACTGTGATCCTCCTGTCTCAGCCTCCCAAGTACTAGGATTACAAGAATGTGCCACTATGCCCAGCTTGCTTCGCATTTTTGAAGCTCATTTGATAGATGTATACACTTGTAGAAATGATATGTCTTCTTGGTAAATTGAACTTTCTTATCAGTATGTAAGTTTCTACTTTATCCCTGAGAATTACCTTTGCTCTGAAGTGTAAGTGTGTGTATGTGTGTGTGTGTGTGTGTGTGTGTGTGTGTGTGTGTGTGTTGGGGGTGGGCTGGATGCCCTTTCTTTCCTTAAACCGTTACCTTCCAGGGTTTCTTCCCTCACTGCCTATCCAAAATCTAACTCCTCACTACCACTGAGCTACACTCCCAGCCTTATTTTTTTTTTTAATTTTGAAACAGGGTCTCAATAAGTTACTGCACACTGATCTCAAACCTGTGATCCTCCTGTCTCAGCTTTCCACATACTAGGATTACAGATGCGTGCAAGGCTTCTGGAGTATAATTTATCTGATATAAATATAGCCACTCCACCTTTGCCTTGATCAGTGCTCTCATGATATACCTTCTCTCACTTTTCTACTTCAAAACTACTAATGGGATTTTCTTGTAGGCATACTTATAAAGTCCTTTTCCACTGCAAGATTATAAACAATTCTGCTGTTACTTCAAATATATCAGGGTTTAGATTTAAATATTTGGTACATTTGGCATTTATTCTGTATAAAGTATGAGGAAAGATCCCATAATATTGTTTTTTTCTATCCAGGTAGTTTAAGCATATTTTTTGAAAAACCATCGTTTTCCTACTGAGAAGAGCAACCACTGCAAAAATAGATGCTTCTCCACTCACAAGAAAACTAAATCCTGATAAACCCATTAGAAGTTGAAAATATTGCAAATTAGCCAGTGTGGTGGAGCATGCCTGTAATCTCAGTACTCTGGAGACTGAGACAGGAGGATCACATGTTTGAGGCCAGCCTCGGCAACTTAGCTAGGCCCTCAGCAACTTAGACCCTCTTTCAAAATAACAAATAAAAGGGCTGGGAAAGTACTTGGAATAGAATGCCCCTGGGTTCAATAAAAGAAAGAAAGAAAGAAAGAAAGAAAGAAAGGAAGGAAGGAAGGAAGGAAGGAAGGAAGGAAGGAAGGAAGGAAGGAAGGAAGGAAGAAAGGGAATCACTATAGAACCTCTTTTTAAGGGAAACAACCATAATTGGTATAAAAATATTTTAAAGCAAACATGTAGCTATGCATGGTGGCACACATCTGTAATTCCAGTAGTTGGAAGACTGAGACAGGAGGATGACATGTTCAAGGCCAGCCTTGGAGATTTAGCGAGACCCTTTCTCAAAATAAGAAATAAAAAGGGCTGGGGTATAGCTTGGAGGTGGGATACTCCTGGATTCATTCCCCAGTACCAAAAATTTTTTTAAAGTTTCTAGGTATTTCTCTAAGGGATAGAACAAAGGAAGAAACATTTATTCAAGAAAATCCAAATTTCAGGAAGAACAGTGAGTCTGTGGTGCTTGAGCCACATCCCGCTCCCCTGCCAAGATCAGTGTGATTAGAGCTATAATTTGCATTGATGTGGCAATCAATCTAATCTCTTGGTCCATAGAGTCATTGGCCATGATTTCTTTCCAAGATGGATAGGACACTAGCATTGGTGTTTCTCATCTAAGCTTCATGTTGCAAGGCCTAAATTCAGAGTGTAGCCAAGAGGTACAGGGCTCCCTTCCTCAACTCAGCCATTATTTATAGGGTGAAGGTGTAGTCAGATTCTTCCTATACTAGACCTCTTTTCTCATTGTCCCATTTGGGGTGTCAAAATGATACAAAGAGTCTCCTTTAATTGGGTTCTTGTCTGTGAAATTAAAGAATTAATCAGCAGGTTACAGAAAGGTAAGCCAAGAGAAGGTAGAAGACAAAAATAGCTCCCCCCACATAGGGGGAGGAGTCCCTGAAAGAGAGGAAGCATTAAAATTTGGGGGGGGTTGGTGGTGAGCCTTTATCCCTTTCTTGTGGTTTCCCCATCTGCTCTTTTGTGATTGGTTAGAATTGGATTTTGGGGACCCAATATCTTTTGCCCAATTCCAATCTTTAATTTGAATCTCTGTTCTAAAGGTCAGTGGGCCCTTCTCATCTCCTGGCACCATTTGTCTGCTCCTTCATTCTTTCTCCTTTGATCACTTTTGGGGTGAAGTTTTGTATTAACTTGCACTGTTATTCCTGTATCTATCAACTCTCCCTGTTTTCTATACAAAGATGGTCTCTTTTAACCCTTCCTGTTACCAGGTCCTCTGCCTTGCCTCCAAGGCTTTACATCAGGTATGACATTATAAAACTACTGGAGTGTTAATATCTCTTGCCCAAGTTTTCTCATAGAGTGCAGGTTCTGAACTGGGATAGGGAAGCCAACAGGACCATAGGCTGCTTCCCCAACCCAGTGCTCATCTCTTAAGACAGGAATTTTACTCTGGGAGAGGCAGTCTACTGACCCCACTCCAAGCTCCAGAGCATTAATGTAGTCATTTTGCCAAGGGGGAAGACTGACCTTAAAAACAGAGAGCTTCAGATAGCCGGGCGTGGTGGCGCATGCTTGTAATCCCAGCATTCGGGAGGCTGAGACCGGAGGATCCGGGTTCGCGGCCAGCCTCAGCTACCTAGTGAGGCACTCCGCAACTTAGTGAGACTCGGTTTCAAAATAAAGAATAAAAAATGGGGCTGGGGGTATAGCTCGGAGGTAGAATGCCCCTGAGTTCAATCCCCAGTACC
>PVLC010008440.1:0-15702 GCA_004027655.1 Graphiurus murinus | reverse complement strand
CAAAACAAAACAAAAAACAGAGAGCTTCAAAGCTCTCCCTGAAAAAAACTGACTTTATTTGGAACAAGGCTTGATAAATTCAAGTCTAAGGATAATCTCAAGAACAATGGAGAGTTGGGTGGTAAGCATTAATAATAGTGCATACCTATAATCCCAGTACTTGGGCGGGGGGAGCTGAGACAGGAGGATCAAAGATTCAAAGCCAGCCTCAGGAATTTAGGGAGGCTCTCAGACACTTAGAGAGATCTTGTTTCAAAACAAAACAAAACAAAAAGTTCTGGGGGTGTAGCTTAGAGGTATAATACCCCTGGGTTCAATCCCCAGCACCACAAGAAAAAAACAAAGAAAAGAAAGAACAGTCTGGTGCCTGGCATGGTAGCATGCACAACTGTAATCCCAATGCTTGGGAAGCTGAGACAGGAGGACCTCAGGTTTGAGGCCATCCTCAGCAATTTAGCAAGATTCTCAGTAACCTAGCAAGACCCTGTTTCAAAAAGAAAAAAAAAAGTTTGAGAGTATAGCTCAGAGGTAGAATGCCCCTGGGTTCAATCCCCAGTACCACCAAAACAACAACAACAAAAACAAAAAAACAGTCTGGTATAATCCTGTACTTGGGAGGCTGAGACAGGAGGATCACAGGTTCAAGGCTAACCTCAGCAACTTAGCGAGACTCTCAGAAATTTAGTGATACCCAAGGCACAGGTAAAAACTTTCTCAACAAGACCCCAAAGGCACAAGCAACTCAAAGGAAGATCAATACATGGAATTGCATTAAACTGAAGAGCTTTTGTGCAGCAAAGGAAACTATCAAGAACCTCAATAGAGAGCTCACAGAGTGGGAGAAAATTTTTGCCAGCTACTCTTCTGATAGAGGATAATATCCAGAATATACAGAGAACTCAAGAAATTCACAGATTAAAAAAAACAAATAACCCAATCAAAAAATGGGCAAAGGACTTAAATGGACACTTCACAAAAGAAGAAATACAAATGGCCAATAAATATATGAGGAAATGTTCAACATAATTAGTAATCAGAGAGATGCAAATCAAAACTACCTTGAGATTTCACCCAACCCCAATTAGAATGGCTGCCACAACTCCTTAACAGTTGGATCATGAGCAAGGCTCGATCTGATGGAATCCTGCAAAGCAGACGCTTCCAAGAAAGGATACATGGCATATCCTGCTTTACATTATAGTATATTCTGGGAACATTGGGTACTTCAAGTCTTGTTTTTACACTTATTATTAAAGAAAGTTTCTTAAAAACAGGTGGTGGCCAGTCGAATAACAACCTCTTGACATTAGCTAAAAAACAGTGCCTTCAGACAAACAACATAAGAATTCTCTGATCACTTAGTTACTAATCAACCTTATGTTCTCCCTCAACACACAGATATAAAAAACAAAATAGCTAAACCAAAGAGATTTAGGTCTACAATCATATCTATGGGTAAAAAGGCTATAAGAATGTGGGTATCTGAGCCAGGCATGGTGGTGCACGCTTGTAATCCCAGCATTCGGGAGGCTGAGACCGGAGGATCCAGGTTCAAGGCCAGCCTCAGCTACTTAGTGAGGCCCTCCGCAACTTAGTGAGACCCTGTTTCAAAATAAAGAATAAAAAATAGGGCTGGGGGTGTAGCTCGGAGGTAGAATGCCCCTGGGTTCAATCCCCAGTACTGCAAAAAAAAAAAAAAAAAGAATGTGGGTATCTGGTACCCCTTTATAGGATCTAAGCACAGACAGCCTTTACCGACTCCCACAGTGTCTCTCTAGAGCTTCACAGGACACATTAATAAAGACAGACTATAGTTAACAAAAACAACAGGTGGTTTACAAAAAACTCCCTAGCTTAGACCAATGTACACAGGCCTATTCCTCATTAATCTTTAACACTGCTTTGTACCGGAGTCAAAATAAAATCATTATATACTGATGTAAAAACCTTTAGAAAAACAAAACAAGTTTGCTATCATCAAACTGTCAGATGACCTGTCCATAAACTTCCCTGTTCTATGTGCTTCACTGCTGTATGAAATGTATAAAACCAGCTGCTTGTGAACAATAAAATAGATATGCTTCATCACTACATTTGGTGTGCGTATTCTCACGACCTCGTCTCCTTCCCCACCTGTCGACGGACCCCCGACTCCTGCTAGGGCTGGACCCCGGCAAATGGCAATCATCAAAAACACAAACAACAACAAATGCTGGTGAGGGTGTGGAGAAGTGGGAACCCTAATACATTGTTGGCAGGATTGCAGACTAGTGCAACCACTTTGGAAAACAGTATGGAGGATCCTCGGATGAATAGGAATGAACCTATCGTATGATCCAGCAATACCACTTCTGGGTATCTACCCAAAAGAATGGAAACCAAACTATCAGACCGATGCATGTGTATCTATGTTTATAGCTGCACAATTCACAATAGCCAAACTATGGAACCAGCCAAGATGTCCATTAACAGATGAATGGATTACAAAACTATGGAATGTGTGCACAATGGAATTTTACTTAGTCATAAAGAAGAACAAAATCATGTCATTTGCAGGGAAATGGATGAAACTGGAAAATATTATGTTAAGTGAGTTAGTCAGTCACAAAAAGTAAAAAATTATATGCTCTCCCTAATATGCGGAAGCTAGGGAGAAAGTGGTCATAAGAGGGATTCTAGATGAAGGAGAAACCTTAGATGAGCAAAGAAAAAGGTGAAGGTGACTTAATTGAAGGTGATGGAGGGGGAGAGGGAAACATCCTAATGCACATGATGTACTTTCACAAACATGTCAAAGTCAGTCACTAAACTGAACTTGAGAAGGAGAGAGTGGGAGGGAGTGGGGCGGGAATGGGGGAAGGGTTAAATGAGAGATGTGTGCATGTATGCCTTTACCAGCTGGTACCTAACAAAGATGTATGATTAAAATGCACCAATAATAATAAAAAAAAATTGAAAAGAAAAAAAAGAAATTTAGTGATACCCTGTTTCAAAAAAAAAAAAAAAGACTGGAGTTATAGCTAGGAGGTAGAATGACCCTGGGTTCAATGACCAGTGCCACTAAAAAAAAAGGCCTGGAAAATCTATGACAGTAACAAAACAAAACACTGAGTCCTCTATTTTTCTGGACAGGATTAGGGAAAGAGACAGCCATAGTCTTCCCAGAGTAAGAAGGAATTTACTTCAGAGATTAGTTCCAAAAGCTATCCCTAGAGAAGGGTCAAATTTAATTGGATCATACCGTGGAGTCATTTAGGCCCCCAGAGCATTGTGAAAACAATACAGCAAGTCAGCCAGCAATTAGTGGAGACTAATAGCAGGAAATGGTACTAACAGAGGCAGACAGCTCAAGAGAGAGATCATGCAAACAGAACGAATTATCCAAAAATTTTGAGACTTGGGAAGGAACGGGAACTCATGAATCGGGCCCAAGAATTAAAAGGGGCTGACAGAACTGACAGTGAGGTGACCAAATGTCAGATTTCACAGAAAAAAATTAAACCAGCCATTACAAATAAACTCAAAGAACCACACAAAACCATACTTAAAGATGCAAAAAAGGCATGTTGATTATATCTCAGGAAAAGAGAATATTGACTATTAAACAGAAAACTAGAAATTTTAGAGTTGTAAAGTATAATAAATAAAATGAAAAATTCATGAAAGGAGCTCAACAGTAGACCTGAGCAAGCAAAAGGAGAAATCAACAAATGTAAAGATAGATCCAGCAGGTTCAGTGGCACATGCCTGTAAATCCCAGAAATTGGGAGGCTGAGACAGGAGGAGGTTCAAGACCAGTCTCAGCAACCTAGTGAGACCTTGTTTCAAAGTAAAATATTAAAAAGGACTAGGGTAGCCAGATGTGGTGGCACATGTCTGTAATCCCTGTACTTAAGAGGCTAAGACAGGTGGATGGAATGTTCGAGGCCAGCCTCCACAAATTACGAGACTCTCAGTAACTTAGCAAGACCCTATTTCAAAACAAAAAATAAAAGGGCTGGGGTGTAGCTCTGAGGTCAAATGCCCCTGTGATCAATCACTAGTACCAAAACATTAAGTAAATAAATAAATAAACAAATAAATAAATAAATATACATGCATATACACATAAATAGAAATAATAGGGGCCACAATGCAGTGAGATTATATATTCAAAGTGCTAAAAGAAAAATGTCAACAAAGAATATTTTATCCAGGAAAACTATGAAACTAGATTATAAACTACTTAGCTGCAGGGACCATATCTCAGACAATTTGTGCTCATTAAGTGTTTTGTCTAGAATGTACTTGGTATTTTTGTTCAAAGTAAGAGTATAGATCTGAAGACAAGAAAAGTCTTAAAACATAAAGACATCCATATATTCAAACACTCACTGCTAGCAGATATGTCAAACAATAAGTAATAAAGAAATTCTTCCAGCTAAAAGCAAGTGGCTCCAGAGCACATAGAGCCCACAAGCCCAAAGTGAAGGCTGGTAAAGGAGACTGTATGACAGTGAAGGGATGTTCAAATTCATTTGATTCTCTGCTTTTCTCTTAAACTCATTCAAAAATCAGTTATATAGAAAGGTATACATTTTTTTTGGTCCCAAGTATTAAACCCAGGTGCATTCTACCTCCAAGCTACACTCCCAGCCTTATTTATTTATTTATTTATTTATTTATTTATTTATTGTGGTACTGGAGTTTGAACCCAGGAACATTCTACCCCTGAGCTACACCTCCAGCCCTTTTTCATATTTTTAGTTTTGAAACAGGTTCTTGCTAGCTGGTTGAGAGTCTCACTGTATTGCTGAGGCTGGTCTTGAACTTGTGATCCTCGTGTCTCCGACTCCCAAGTACTGAGATTACAGGCATGCACCACCACGCCCAGATTTATTTTTTATTTTGAAACAGGGTCTTACTAAGTTGTGGAAGGCCTGGATAAGTTGATGAGGCTGTCCTGTAACCTGTGATCTTCCTGTCTCAGCTTCCCAAGTACTGGGATCACAGAAGTGCATCACTATGCCCAGCTAGCAAAGTATATCATTTTACTATTGGGACTATAATATTTACAAATGTAATATTATTTCCACTAACAGCACATGAGAAGTGAGTGGAAACAAAGCTTTTTGGAATAAAAGAATGAAAAAAATATAACTAAGAAAACACTAAAAATAAGAACCAGTAAGAGGGCTGAGTGTATAGCTCACTGACAGAGCATGTGCTTAGCATGTGTGAAGTCCTAGGTTCAATCCCCAGCACAAAAACCCTAGTGTAAGAAACTCAATAAATATATAATTACACACCTTTCACCTCTCAGCTTCTTTATAAGGCCTACCAGTAGAATAACAATTACAATAAAGAATAAAGTCAGGAAGACGGAACAACCATTATAGGAATAACAATTCTATTAGAAATTAAGGAAGGAATGCTAGGTGTGGTGGCAGTCTTATAATCCCAGTATGTAGGAGGCTGAGACAGGAGGACCTCAGGTTCGAGGATAGCCTCAGCAAGTAGGGAGACTCTCATCAATCTAGTGAAACCCTGTTTCAAAATAAAAATAAAATAGGGCCTGGGGGTGTGGCTCAGAGGCAGAATGTCCCTGGATTCAATCCCCAGCACCAAAAAAATGTGTAATTTCAGTGTTTGAGGCCCAGATCAGAAGCTGTTCTTTACTGGGTCTTCACTGGTGAATAAAATAGCCTGCTTTTTCAATTCCAGTCACGGTATTCCTTTGTCTCTGGGGACCAAGCTGTGGGGATGAGCCTCCTACAACACTACCTATGAACTACACCCCCAGTCCCATTTTATTTTGAAACAGTGTCTTGCTAAGTTGCTGAGAGCCTCTCTAAGTTGTGGAAGAAAAAGCCCTCTTTCATTCTTAAGATTCTTTTTACTTGCTCCCCTTCCTTCTAGAAACTGCAAAATCACTCCACCCTCTCTTTTAGGACCATTGACAAGTAACAGTCTATAATGGGTATATGTTATCAGACTATACACAGATACTGCAGATTGCTCCCTGGCCCACTGTGAAAGTGAATTACAAGTACTGTATTTTAAAACTACTCAGCATTTTAGTGTCTGAAACTAGCAAAGTTCTCCCAGGTGATCTGTGTGCTTATTTCTTTCCAATGTTCTTTTGAAAAATGGGTAGCCCTATTTATTCATTCATTCATTCATTCATTCATTCATTCATTTGTGGTACTGGGGATCGAACCCAGGTGCATTCTACCTCTGAGCTACACCACTAGCCCTATATTATTTTATTTTTTATTTGGAAACAGGCTCTTGCTAAGGTGCTGAGAGTCTCATTGAGTTGTTGAGGTTGTCCTCGAACCTGTGGTCCTCCTGTCTCAGCCTCCTAAGTACTGGGATTACAGATACTGTGCCACCATTCCTGGCAAAATAGCTCAATATAAAATAATTTATTGCTCTGTTCTGGACACTATGGAGTTAAAAAAGCATCAGATTTACTCTTACAGCCGAGACATCCACAAAATGTTTCAAACTACTGAATATGAAACATCAGTTTTCAAGACACTGGAGATCCAGAGACCCAGTACTGAAGGACGGCGAGCTCCAAGTAACAGGAAATGAGTGAGGTGAGCCCAAGATTGTCCCAGTGTATTGCCTTGAGAGATTTGTCTGGGTTCTGATGCACTGAGGAGACAGAGCTGAGCCTCAAGGAAACTAAGATGGCTAGAATTTGCAAAAGAGAATCAGAGAAGAAAGAAATTCAGAGGTAAAATTTCAGATTTCCACAGAGGCTTCCCTCTGGCATTCAACTGAGGAGTGATCAGAGCTTACCTGCAAGGGAAATACCTAAGGCCAGGCAGATAATCACTCAGAGTTAGAGCTAACAGTGTCTGGGTGTCTGGGGCGAGAGCAGGGCCAAAAAGAATGCCTGTTCCTATCAGCTGCACTAGAAATCCTCGATATTCATGGAGAACTGGGGGATGTACATCAAATTTCCAAATTTGATAAAAGATTGCTTTAATAGTGGGTAATAATTAGGCCTCAGTTATATACTACTTCAGTCCTGTAGGAAAACTTAAAAGTGTGGCTCAAAAGGATCAAACTAGCCAGTCATGGTGATGCACTCCTATGGTCCCAGTGCTTAGGAGGCTGAGACAGGAGAATTGCAGATTCCAGGCTAGCTCAGCAACTTATTGACACCCTCAACAACTTAGCAAGACCCTGTTTCAAAGTAAAAAATAAATAGGGCTAGGGGTGTAGCTCAGAGATTGAATGCCTCTGAGTCCTCTCCAGTATCAAATAAATAAACAAACATTATAATTATATTCCATATGTTCAGAAACTTACATAAAGGATATGAAAAAGGGCCAAACAGACATTCTAGTAATGAAAACTAAAACTTGTAAGGTGAAAAACATGATAGATGGAATTAGTGGCAGATTCAACATTGCAGAAGAAAAGAATAGTGTATTTGGTGACATAGCACTACAAACTATCCAAAATAAAACACAGGAGGAAAAAGACTGTGTGTGTGTATACATGTGGAACTAGGGATTGAACCCAGGGGAGTTCTACCTCTGAACCACACCCCTAGTTCTATTTTATTTTATTTATTTTGAAACAGGGTCTCACTAAGTTGCTAAGGCTGGCCATGAACCTGAGATCCTCCTGTTTCAGCCTCCCAAGTATTTGGATTACAAGTGTATATCACCACACCCAGCCAAAGACGACTTTTAAAAAGTGAAAAAAAAAATCAGTGAACTATGGGACAACTTTCCGTGACTAACAGATGGTTATCTGAAGTTCCTAAAAGAGAGGACAGGGGGAGGATATTGAAAAAAATGAAGAAATAATAGCTGAAATTTTCCAAATTAGATAAAAACTATAAAACCACAGAACCAAGAAGGTAAATGAAATCCAAGCATGAGAAAAGTGGAGAAAACTACACATAATAGTCAAATTGCTTAAAACCAGGCAGGGAGAGATAAAAGGCATGCTATGTAGAGAGGAACAAAGATAACATTTGATTTCTCATTTGGAACAATGCAAGCAAGATGATGGTGGAGAAACACCTTTAACGTTTTGCAAGAAAGAAAACATGTGAAGGTAAAATTCTACATCTGGCAAGAACATCTTTCAAAACTAAGGTAAAATAAAGACATTTTCCAGACACACAAAAGCTCAAATAATCCATTACCGGCAGCCTTGTACTACAAGAAATGTTAGTCTTTTATGTAGAGGGAAAATGATTCCAGATGAAAATATGTATCTATAGAAAGAAATGAAGAGCACTGGGTAACAAAAAGGATAAATATATGAAAAAATTTTCCTGATTATTTAAAATGTTTTTGGAAGATATTTGACCATTAAAATAATGTGTTGTAAAGTAATATATGCAAAAGCAAAATATATTATAGCAACAGAATAAAGAGCAGGAGGGGAGAATGTCCATGTTTGGTATAATATTACTAAAAGGAAGAGCACAATAACTTTTGTGTGTGTATGGTATTAGGGATTGAACTCAAGGGCATTCTACCTCTAAGCAACACTCCAACCTTTTTTACTTTTTACTTTGAAACAGGGTCTCACTAGGTTGCTGAGAGTCTTGATATGTTGCTGAGAGCAGACCTGGAACCTGTGATCCTCCTGTCTCAGCCTCCCATGTATTGGGATTACAGACGAGTTCTACCACGCCCAGCTTAAAGCACAATAATTTAAGGAGGTACACCATAAACCCTAGACCAACCACAAAAATAACAAAACAAAAAGTTATAAGTAATAATCTGACATGAGAGAGAAAATGGAATCAGAAAAATACTTGACTAATCAAAAGAAGGCAGAAAAGAGGAAAAGGGAACAGAAAACAGATGAGAGATTTAGAAAAATACTACATTTAATCAAATTAGAGTAATAGCGACATTAAATGTAACTGGTCTGAACATCCCAATTTATTTATTTTGTGGTACTGGGAATTGAATCCAGAGGCATTCTACCTCTGAGCTACACCCTTAGCACTATTTTATTTTTATTTTGAAAAAGGGTCTTTCTAGGTTGATAAGAGCCTTACTAAATTGCTGAGGCTGGTCTCAAACCTGTGATCCTCCTGTCTCAGCCTCCCAAATACTGGGATTACAGGTGCACACCACAACACCCCGCTTGAAATCTCATTTAAAGTCAGAGATTGGTAGATTGGATGAAAATGCAAAACATAACCATGTACTGCCCATAAGAAATGCACTTAAAGCCATGTGTGCCATGTGTGCCAGGCGTGGTGGTGCACGTTTGTAATCCCAGCATTTGGGAGGCTGAGCCTGGAGGATCTGGGTTCACGGCCACCCTCAGCTACCTAGTGAGGCCCTCCATAACTTTGTGAGACCCTGTTTCAAAATAAAGAATAAAAAATAGGGCTGGGGGTATAGCTCAGAGGTAGAATGCCCCCGAGTTCAATCCCCAGTACTGCAAAAAAAAAAAAAAAAGCCAGGTGTAGTGGTTCACACCTGTAATATCACTACTTAGGAGGCTGAGACATGAGGATTCCAGGTTCAAGGCCATCCTCAGCTACTTAACAAGACGCTGTTTCAAAAAAAAATTTTTTTTAAAGGGTTGGGGTGTAGTTCAGCGTTAGAATGCTTCTGGGTTCAATTCCTAGTACCACAAGAAAGAAAGTCAGGCAGACAGAGAGACAGACAATAAAAGAAAAGAAACACACTTAGAGCTGGGGTTGGTGATGCACACCTATAATCCCAGTACGTGGGCGGCTGAGACAGGAGGATTGCAAGTTAAGGGCCAGCCTCAGCAATTTAGTGAGACCCTCAACCTAGTGAGACCCTGTTTCAAAATATAAAATAAGAAGGGCTGAGGGTGTAGTTCAGAGGTAGAATGTTCCTGGTTTCAACCCCCAGTATCCCCAAAAAATAAATAAGTAGGACATAACAATCATAAATGCTTAGGTGTCTAGTACATGTGCACTAGAGGGTCAAAATGTAGGCCAGGTGTGGTGTAGTACACCTGTAATTCTAGTACTTGTGAGGCTGAGACAGGAGGATCACAGGTTCATGACCTGCCTCAGCAATTTAGCAAGACCCTTGGCAACTTAGACCATGTTTCAAAAGAAAAGGTAAAAAGGGCTGGGGGTATAGCCTGGAAGTAGAATGCCTTTGGGTTCTATCCCTAGTATCATACACACGCATAAAAAAATGTATGTATTAGAGAGTCAAAATGCATGGAGCAAAACTTGAAAAACTGCAAAGAGAGCTTAAAATCCAAAATTGTCAAGGATTTCAATACTTCTCTCTCAATGTAAGGAGAAAATCAGCAAGGATATGAAGAGGACTTGAATAGTACAATCAACCACCTAGACTTGATTGACATTTAGAGAACACTTACCCAACAGCAGTACAATACTCATTTTTCTCCAGTATGCAAGGAATATTTACTGTTATAGGCCATATTCTGTGGAATAAAACAAGTCCCAATAAACAGTAATGCATTCAAGTCACATAGTGCTTTCTCAGATGACAGTGGAATTCATTTAGAAATCAATAACAGGAAGACTCTGGAAAAATCCCTAAACATTTGGAAGCTAAATTACAAACTTATAAATAACGCATGGATCATAAGATAAATCAAAAGGGAAATTAAAAAGTATTTTTTAGCTGCATGAAAATGAAAACAGACTAGATTAGAATTTGTGGGATGCTGCTAAAGTACATTGGAGGAAATTGACAACGCTGAATGTCTACAGCAGAAAGGAAGAAAGGTTTCAAATCAATGACCTTATGTTCCTCCTTAGGAAACTTGAAAAAGCAGAGAAAATTAATCCCAAAGTAAGTAGAAGGAAGGGAATAATAAAGATCAAAGTGGAAACTGGTGTACGAGAAAAGATAAAACACAACAAGGAGAATCAATGAAACCAAAAGCTGGTTCTGTGAGATCAATAAAATTGATAAAACTTTCTAATGAAAGTGACCAGGAACCAAAAAACGAAATCCATTTTCATCTAATGGATAGGTCAGTGTTTCCTACTTGTAAACACTTGGTACCACTAGAGATTGCAATTACCATGTTAACAAGATCTTCTGATTTTAGGGAGGAATTGGAAGTTCCTGTTTTTATGTGAAATATCCTGGTTTTTAAATATTGACAACTAATGTAAATTTTCAGCACCAATAAGGACCAAACACAACCTGTCTAGAGGCCACCAGTTTACAAACTGGACATTGTACACCAGGTAACTGTTGAATAAAAATTGTAAATGGAAGTTGAAAACATAGATATTTCTTTCTTTCTTTTTTTGTGGTACTAGGGATTGTGCCCAGGAGCATTCTACCTTTGAGCTACACCCCCAGCCCTATTTTTATTCTTTATTTTGAAACAGGGTCTCATTAATTTGCAGAGGGCTTCCCCTAAGTAGCTTCGGCTGGCTGCGAACCTGCAATCCTCCAGTCTCAGCCTCCCAAGTATTGGGATTCAAGTGTGTGCCACCATGCCCGACTCTAGATATTTCACTTATCGAAAATTGCTAGAAATTAATTCTAGCTATAATGCTGAATTTTCATGGAGTCAGACAAGTTAATATACTTGCACCTTGTCTTATCTAGTCCTCACTTAGAGATTCTCAGTCTGAGCAGCACAAATTACCTGGAAGGAGCTTTTAAAAAGGCACATGACTAAGTTGCATCCCTAAAGATTCTGACTCGATTGGTTGGGGCTGTAGCCAGGGCATCGGGTTTTAAAAAATTACTCAGGTATTTCTAATTTGAAGCTAAAAATAAAACCTTTGACACAGATTGGAATAATAATGAATGCTCAATAATGTAAATTATCAATTTAATCTTAGGGAAAAAAGGCACAATTTGCTCAAAAGAAATAAAGGAAATAGCTTTTTTTTGGTCTTGGGGATTGAACACAGAGGCGTATCTCCGAGCTATTCTCAGCCCTTTTTATTTTGTTATTTTGAAACAGGATCTCACTAAATTGCTGAGGGTGGCCTCTAACCTGCCATCCTCCTGTCTCAGCCTCCCAAGTACTGAAATTACAGGCATATGCTACCACACCTGACTAGGATAAGAACCTTCAAAATAGACTGAAACAATAACCAGTGCTCCATAAGGTAAATTATCATTTTAATCAGAAAAAGGAGGATATAATTTGCTTGAGGTAAAGACATTTTTTAATACTTTGTTTTAATCCCAATCTAATCTGTTTTAGGCTGGTACGGTATTTTCCATTTGTTCTTGAACACTGTACATTGTCTGAACTCACTTGTTTGAGGATCACCATACAATACCTCATTCATTCATTCACTCATTCATTGTTATGTATTCTATATTAGGTGCTAGGATTCCAAGAAGGTAAAATATCATTCCTTGAACCTTTGGATGCCACAATCTAATAATGCATGTTTCAAACATGTCTCAGTGAGACCCTGTTTCAAGATAAAAAATAAAAAGAACTGGAGGTATAGCTCAGAGGTAGAATGCCCCTGGGTTTAATCCCTGGTACCAAAGCAGTATATCAAGAAAAAATGTTGAGGCCATATCTGAGATCAAAAATATGTGTCTCCCCACAGATAGAGGAGGGCTATGGCAACATACTTGGTGTCCTGAACAAGTATCCAAGGCCTCTTCCTTGTTATAATATACTGTGTTTTTTGTCATTCCTCCTCAGCATGTTGTTGGTTCACGTTTTCTACTGCAGTTTCCACCCTCTCACTGATTAATTTCAAGATGCATTTGGATTATCCACCCAAATTTATTCTCAAAGCATCTCGATGCCCAGAACTCCAACAGCCATTAAACCTATTCACATTAAGCTCCAACTCCCATTCCCTTTATTATGGATGCATGTTAAATGTAACTTCTCCTTCACAATTCACCAGTGGTAAACTGGGCATGGTGTCCCACACCTGTAATTCCAGTATTTTGGAAGCTGAGACAGGAGGATCACAGGTTTGGGGCCAGTCTCAGCAACTTAGCAAGACCCTATTTCTTTTTTTTTTTTTTTTTGCGGGTCTGGGGATTGAACTCGGGGGCATTCGACCTCCGAGCTACACCCCCAGCCCTATTTTTTATTCTTTATTTTGAAACCGAGTCTCACTAAGTTGCGGAGTGCCTCACTAGGTAGCTGAGGCTGGCCGCGAACCCGGATCCTCCGGTCTCAGCCTCCCGAATGCTGGGATTACAAGCGTGAGCCACCACGCCCGGCGAGACCCTATTTCAAAATTAAAAAAAAAAATAAAACACAAAGGGCTGGGGGTATAGCTCAGAGGTAGAATGCCCCTGGGTTCAATCCCCAGTAAAACACACACACACACACACACACACACACACACACACACACACACGAGAAGATATAAGAAGTTGTAATTCAAGAAACTTGAAACCTAATCATTCATATTGGGCACAGTCTGAAGAAAAACTTGTAAACAAATGGGGGCAGGGCTATCATAAAATTTGCATGTTTAATTCCAATGGTAGCAGTGATGAGTATGCTAGGTGTATTGATATAACCTATAAGAATCATTAGACTCTGACTCTTACTTGATCACCAAGGGAACTTCTCATTGAAATTCATTTTCCTGTGCAGACAAAAGAGAACACACTAATGTGAAGATACAATCATTAGTCCACTTGTGAACTAAAATTCATTAAAAATCACCTATTAGGTTCTGGGACAAACTGGAGAAAATACACTTCTCCCAATTCTTCCCACCATATAGAATTTAAAACTCTAGGGATAGCCAGGAATGGTGGTGCATACCTGTAATCCCTGTACTTAGGAGGCTGAGGCAGGAGGATTGCAGGTTCGAGGACAGCCTTAGCAACTTAGCAAAGAGACAGACCCTCAGCAATTTAGTGAGATGGAGTTTCAAAATAAAACAAAACAAAAATATAGAAAGGGCTTGGGGTGTAGTTCAGAGGTAGAATGCCCTGGGTTCAATCCTCAGTACCTCCCCCAAAAAAACCCCCACAAAAAACAAAACTAAGAACCAGTCCTGGGATGATTCATAAAGCATATAAGGAGGCTTTGGAAGGTTTGAGAAAGTAATTTGACCAACTAGGAACATCAGGACAGGAAAAAATACAGCACAGCAGCAAATTCCTTGATTTTATTTTGTTTGGTCTCATATATCCAAGATTGGGTGCTACAGATTCTAACAACCCAGAAATGTCAATGGCTACAGATTTTTAAAAATCCCCAAGTAAAGCCTCTCTCTAACCAAAGGATTAGGAAAGGATTAGTATAACAAAATAGAAAACTTTAGACAACTATCACTCTAATCCCACATCATTAAAAAAGAATGTGGCCTTACCAAACCCCTTGGTCAACACAGGCCAAGTAGGGATCTTAGAATTGCCTTCTCACCTGGCTGTAACAGGCACTGGTTCTCCCTCATCAGACATCAGAGTGGTTTCAGAAGAATTTTTTTTTTTTGCGGTACTGGGGATTGAACTCAGGGGCTTTCTACCTCCCAGCTACACCCCCAGCCCTATTTTTTAAAATTCTTTATTTTGAAACAGGGTCTCACTAAGTTGCGGAGTGCTTCACTAGGTAGCTGAGGCTGGCCGAGAACCCAGATCCTCCGATCTCAGCCTCCCAAATGCTGGGATTACAAGCATGCGCCACCACGCCCGGCTCAGAAGAATCTTGAGTAGTAGGCTGGGGCACATCTCCTCCACACTTAATGATTAGGAAGCATTCCCCTGTGAATTCAGAAGAGGCCACATAGAGAACAGTACTGAGGTGCCCACTAGACAGAGAAATGTCAGAGTTGGCCTAGTGAGGAACCTGAGGTCCAACTCCCTACTTCCAGCAATAATAAGGAGCCTTTCTTTTTTGTGTGTGGTACTAGGGATTAAACCCAGGGGAATTCTACCTTTGAGCTACACCCTCAGCCCTATTTTATTTTTTATTTTGAAACAGGGTCTTGCTAAGTTGTTGAGGCTGGCCACAAAACTCTGATCCTCTTATTTCAGCCTCCCAAGTACGAGGATTACAGGCATGTGCCACCACACCCAGTTCATGAAGATCCCCTTCTTCCCTAGGTATCAAGGAAGCCAGGCATGGTGGCACATGCCTGTAATCCCAGTATTTGGGAGGCTGAGACAGGAGCATTGCAAGTTTATGGCCAGCTCTCCACAACTTACTGAGACCCTGTTTCAAAATTAAAAATAAAATAAGGCTGGGGGTGTAGCTCAGTGGTAGAACACCCCTGGGTTCAATCCTTAGTACCAAGAAGAAATAAAAAAGGGAGGCTGAGTGGGGAACCTGGACTTCCACGTCCACATAGTAGTAATAAGATAAGGTAGCTCTCCCCCTTTCCCTCATGGGTATATATCAGAGGAGGTCTATGGAAACTAAATATTAAACACTATCCAGAGTCTTCTACTATAAAACAAAAATGTACAAGAGACAACAAAAATCACTCATTGTATCAAGAGCCAGAAAAATCTCAATTAAATGAGAAAAGACAATCTATAGATACCAACATTGAGAATACATAGATATTGGAATTGTCTGACTAGTGTTTTTTTTTTTTTTTTCGGTACTGGGGATTGAACTCAGGGGCATTCTACCTCCGAGCTACACCCCCAGCCCTATTTTTTTATTCTTTATTTTGAAACCGAGTCTCACTAAGTTGCGGAGTGCCTCACTAGGTAGCTGAGGCTGGCCGCGAACCCGGATCCTCCCGTCTCAGCCTCCCGAATGCTGGGATTACAAGCGTGCGCCACCACGCCCGGC